>SKCR01047827.1:0-40957 GCA_019454045.1 Zanthoxylum bungeanum
TCTGATACTGGATCGTAATACGCAATACTTAGTATGCTACGCCTGATAAAGATTATATATTCTTTTAAAGAATATTTCTGGAGAATTAGGTAGGCACGATGTTTTGCTAGAAGCCATCCATGTCTTGTAAATCGGTAAGAACGTGGTACTGGGTACGCACGTGTTCGGATAGTCCGACAACCGGATTTACTGCCAACATATCCAGGGATCTCTTGGGTCGCTTCCCGAAGATTTACCGATGACATTTGACTCGAACAGAATTAATCAAGGATTAATTATGAGAGAGAGAAAATTAATCGGGGATTAATTACGGTAAGAATTAATCTGGGATTAATTATCAGAGAAAGAATTAATCTAGGATTAATTGCGTCGAGAATTTATCTGGGATTAAATTCGTCGAGAGGAGAGAACGCGATTAGTTTGGAATTAATCGGCAAAATGAATTTAATAGTGAAATTAGATTTTACTATTTAATTAATTGGGCTAAAATAATATATTAGATATATTAATTGAAATTGAATTTCAATGCGGAATTAAATTGGATTTTAATTCTAGCGAACGAATTAATTTTAAATTAATTCGCAAGGGACTTTCGTAATAATTTTGCAAGACATTATATTTAATTAAATTAGATTTAATTACGTCGCGACAGAAAATTTGATTAATCGGATTAAACGAAACCGGGCCCAAAGTGTGTTGTGTGAACCAACTTGAATTTTGAATTCAAATTGGGTGGTACCCACAACTTACATCACATGTCACAAGGTGATGGAAGTAGTTGGAAATATTAATGGTTAGACTTTAATTACTACACAACTTTTGGAAGACAATACACTTTTTAAGTTTTGGAAACTAAAAGGAACTATTCATTCTCTCCTCCAAAACCCAAAATGTCGTGAGCTCCTCTATCTTCCCATGGAATTTTGTTGCAAAATTTCTACTTGCTAGCACATTAAGGAGTCAAAGAAGGTGATAGGGAAATTCACCATTGGGTTGGAATCACTCAAAGAAGGCTTGGAACATCCAATAAACATACAAAAGTCTTGAAACTCATCCGATCAATGTAAGTCTTCCGCAACTTATTTTGATTTATTCACACACAAATCACTTTATGTTGGACAATTATGACCCATAGCGTCACTATTTGTACAGATCATGGTGTTGTTATACAAATTAACTATGTGACAAGGGAGATTGCTCTCTTATCATTTATGATTAGATCACCAAGATGTATAAATGATATGAGGTCCTTATGATTAGTTCCTGGATTGAGAATGATATGAGACAGTATCAGTCCACGAAGGATAAATCATTAAATATCCCTAGTCAGAGTATTATCGAGATTGGACATCGATAATGCGTAAAAGACTAGTATTACACTTGTGCGCGTTGTGAGGGCATAACGGCATAATTCTCATATATTTGGGGTATAGGATACTCATGCAAGTGTAGTAGGAGGTTGTGTTTTACCGATGGTAAGGGAAACAGCTTCGTTCTGGATAGACCCCCTCGAATTCCATTGGTAGTATGACTATGTGTCTATGGAAGTCCGAAATCAGGGTAGGTGTATTTGGTCTTAACCTGAGACTTGCACCGCTAATACTTGCGACAATCAATATGCTTTGGTTTTGGTCGTCTAGGGCTTTAACTGGTTATGTGTACGCCTTTTCTGGGTATATTGAGAATCATAGTGTGTTGGGTGTGATGTCAAGATAGAAGTATCACTCCAGTCATAGTGGAGATGATGTCACGTAGGATACGGTACTAGTACTCTTAAGTACTGCAGTCATCGGGATAAAATGACAAAGTCATGTTTATCCGATTATAGAGACTAGTTACCAGACATCCGACATGTGCTTTGTACGAGGCAGACACAGTTCCAGCCCCAGGCCTAGCACGTGACATCCGATACTGGATCGAAATACGCAATACTACGTTTGCTACGCCTGATATAGATCACTATATTCCTGTAAGGATTTTTCAGGAGAATTGGGTAGGCATGGCGCTTTGCTAGAAGCCAACCTTGTCTTATAAATCGGTACAGACGTAGTACTAGGTACTTACATGTTCGGATAGTCCGACGACCGAATTTACTACTAACATATCTGGGGATCTCATGGGTCGCTTCCCGAAGATTCACCGATGACGTATAACTCGCACTTTAATTAATCTGGGATTAATTAGATGAGAGAGAAAATTAATCTGGGATTAATTGCGGAGATATTTTATCAGGGATAAAATATCAATTAAAGAGAGATAACGATTAATTTGGAATTAATCGATAAAATAATATATTCGATATATTATAAGAAATTGGATTTCGACGCGGAATTAAAATTAGATTTTAATTCGGGAGAACGAGTTAATTTAGAATTAATTCGTTAGCGATGTGAATAGTGATTTCGCTAGGCATAATCATTTAATTACGTCGCAACGGAAAATTTGTTAATTTGGAATTACCGAACCCGAGCCCGGGATTGTTTGCGAGCGCATTCGTATTTCGAATTCGAGTGCGGCACGCAAGTCAAATCAAGCGTCAAATCACTAGTCGCATCAAGCGTCAAATCATTAGTCACTTGATTGATTGAGTGATGTGACTTGATGGAAGTTGACGGTGGAGTGTAATACACTCAAGTGTGATGGCATGATAGACATTTAATATATTTTAATGTTTGGTATTTGTTTTTGATTTTGGAAATCAATTAATTGATTTTTTGAAAATCAAAAAGGTGGTATTAGATACACATTTTTTTGCCAACCATCACACAACTCACTCTCTCTCTCTTCTCTCCCTCTCATTCACGCCTAGGGCTGAACTTTTCTTCTGGTTTTGGCTTACTGCCGAGAGCAAAGGGAAGCAAAAGTGTAGTGATTTTGTGGCAAAATCATCTAGAGCTAGCACTCCGAGAGACATGCGAAGGTGATAGGGAAGTCCACCCATGAGCTTGGAATCACCATGACGAAGCTTGGAGCTTGAAGATTGATACAAAGCCGCAAATGGAGGGGAACCACAGCAGCTCACTGCCGTGACATACAGAGGGCAGAAAACTGAATTTGTGTTGCTCACCGCTTCGCTCAACCGAACGATGTAAGTATTCCGCAACTTCGTTGATTGTATTCACATGTATTTTCATTGCTTGAAATGATCTTGGGAAGCTTAGAGAACCCTAACAATGGTATCAGAGAGCAAGGTTGAGCATGAAAATAATTTAGGGTTAAAATTTGGGTAAATTGATTTTGAGCATGATTTGATTAAATTGGATGTTTGAATATGCTTAAATCATGTTTAATTGAATATTGATTGGATCAATTTCATGAAATTGTGTTTGGAACATTTTTCCCCAAAATGGGTTGGCTTGGCCGAATACTCACTAAGCCCTAATGTCTTGGATTTTTGTTTCGTTGATCATTGGATGACTTGAAACGATTGGGAAATGTTGATTTAATGTCGATTGTGGATTTAATTGGATTGAAACTGAATCAGACACAAATTACCCAAATTGCCGAGAATGTTATAGCATGAATTGGGTTTGATTTTTTGATAAATTGTGTTGGACATGATTTAATGTTGATAAGCATAATTAATTGTGTAAATTGATGTTTTAGAAATGTTAATTTGGGTGATTAATTATGTTATACACTTTAGGTTAATTAAATTGTGAAATTGGATTTTTGTAATTTAATTAGATTGGGCTTAAATTGGATTTGGGCTTGTAATGTTGTAAATGGGCTAATTGGGCTTGGTTGTACCAAGTTGGGTTTAGGCTAAATTGGTTGGATCCAATTGGGCCCAAAACCGCTTCCATAAAGCCCAAATGCGACTAATGGACCTATAATTATTTAATTGGGCCTAATGGGCCTAAATTGATTTATAGGCTTATGGGGTTACTCCTTGATTGGGCTTTGGTTATTGGGTTTGACCCAAGTTGACCAAAAGTCCACGCCTTTCTTAAAGAAATTAATTAAAAGCCCATTGGACTTTAATTAAATAAACATTGGATGTTAATCGGGCTTTGAGACCCGTAACGATTAAATTTGGAATTTAAGTCGTAAAGGTTTGTTAATAAAGTGTAATATTTAATTTGGAATTAAAAAGTGAATTAGTATTAAATACAAATTGAATTGGATTGAATTTTGTAGTTTAATTTAATTCAAGAATACGTACTTTGAGTACTTATTCGCAAAACGAGTTTGACTCGAGCAAAATCAAATCATTATTTGAACATTGGATGATCATTAATTATCAGATTAATTAATTTGATTAGATTGATTGATAACATGCTTGTGTGAATACATGGTTGTGATGCATGAATAATGTATATCAAATGGATATTAGATTGGTGGGGCAATTTTAGAAATTATTGTAATAAATTTAGAATTTATTAATTGGACCTACGTGTCCAGCCTATTACCTCCATACTCTTTGTATCTCTCTTCTCACCTATTCCCGTCAATGTAAATGAGGTTTCTTTAGAAGTGTAGTGTAACGGGTAGAAGTAAATACTTGTGCTAGCGGGAGAGACGAAATGGAGAGATTTGATCTAGGATCAATGTGTTAAGTATCCATCTACATATCATTATTATTTATTTATACGCGCTTTATTATGTGTTTAGAATGCATGTTTAAGGGTGTATGATGATGAGACCTTAACAAAGATAATAAATTGGTTTCCAATTTGCATATGAAAAACCCTAAAAAATATTAAGCGTTTTTCCTTCCATTGAATGATTCTTACTCAAGATCTTAGACTGGCATTGGCTTGTTGGCCAAAGTCAAGGCCTTTGTCCGTCGAAGATGTGTTTGAATCACGAGAGCTTTGTTCCATATCGGTGTCCTGTCCAAGTTGTGGTTTGTTGGCCAAAGTCAAGACCACTTCTTGTCCATCGACATTGATTACGAAGCTTTCCATGGTCAATGGGTCACACTTGACTGGGATCACTAAGTTTGTTGTGCCAAAGCCAAGGCTTAGTTGATTCAGAGGAAAAATGTTAGGTAATATATTGGATATATTGGCATATATAAGATATATGTTTCGGACTTGGATGTCCCCCTACTGGATCTAGGAATTGGATTGGATCCAATTGATCTTAGAGATCTACCTAGTTAATTATCATACAATTTGTTGGCCAAAGTCAAGATTGTGTGATATTTAACGGGATCCTAGCCCGCTAGGAAACACAGTTTCCCGAGTACTCGACAGAGGGTTAGAGGCTCGCCGAAAAATAGTGGGAGGCAAGAATTGAATTTGCAATATTCGTTTAATTACTTTCCATACGCGCTCAAAGCAAATATCATTCGTCAAATATATTAAATATTAGTTGGACTAATATTTAAATTGTTGTTTTAATTAAAAGTTGGACTGTATTCAACCTATTAAATTATAGTTGATTAAATAGTTGGACTATAGTAATCATTATAATGAATAGTACCTAAATCGTTGATTAAATAGTTGGACTATTAGAATCAAGATATAAATTGAAAGATTGACATTTAAAACATAATCCTAGGGAAAATGTATTTAAATGATTTAATTTTTCAAATTGGTAATAAAATTTCAGGATGGTCCTGGAAACTAATAAGTTACTTGATTTGATAAAATAATATATTATGCCTAAAGCCCGAATTTATGCAAATAGTAGAGCATGATCTTTGGAAGAATCATGTAATGATAACTTTAATGCTTAATCCATTAAACTTGTCAAATAGACTCCTTAATTTCTTATTCAGAACTAAGAATTAGATCATTAAAGTATGATAATGAAATTGAAGGATATTCTTAGATCTATTCTTAGATTTTAGAAGTAATAAATTGCAATACAAAACTGTTGGACAGTTAATGACTATTCTCAAGGAGACAAAGACAAACTTTGCAATAAGGCCAGTAGCGCAAGGCATACTTTATTTCGACATTCCAGAAGGCAAAGGCTAGGCTGAACGCTTCTGGAGTGTGGAAAAAGGGCAAAGGAAAAATCATTATAATCTTCTGGGAAGATAAAGGACATATCCCAAAATGTTTGCCTAAATTGTGGCAAACGGGATCGCGGAACCGTGACTGCCGTTTGGACAAAGCAGACATGAAGGAATTGAAGACGGTGCAAGGCTCTGACTTCAAATATGTTTGTCATTAATATGTTCGCTACTGGTATTAAAATTGGATTTGAATACATAGTGTGGTACATAAATATGCATTGATGTGCAGAATATGCTATGAGCAGGATACTGACTTCAGTAGAGATTTATCTGCGAATATTGGAAACGGGACAAAAGTCGATGTTTTAACCATAGATACCTAAGTTTAGGAACTACCCTTATGGGTGTGTACTTAAATTAGGAAACTGTTATAATGTAACTAGTTTGACTAGGAACATTATCTCTATATCAGTGTTTAATCCGCTGCGGATTTACCTTTATATTCTAGAACACTAAAGTGTTTTATTTTATAAAGATGATATTGAGATAAACACATTAGATGTGAATAACAGAATTTATATTTTGAATATAAATAAATCTCATACATATAACATGACAAACAAATAGCTCAAACTGATTTGATCAGAAGAAACTAATTATGGCATTGTTGTCTGGGACACAATTAAACAAGAATCGTATATCCACACTTTCGAAGAGTGGGTACTAGGACAAATTTGATTCTAATCAAATAAAGTCTACGAATCTAGTTTATTGGCAAAGTGCCTAAAACACTATTTACTTGGTAAAAGTGAAAATGCCACAGATTTGTAGCCCTAGTTCATAGTGAAGCAAGTGGGCCCATGTCTAGCTAGGCTAGAGGTGGATATGAATATTTCGTGACCTTTACGGATGTGGCATCGCGTTATGGCTATGGTCTCTTTTGAAACACGTATCAGAAACTTTTACAGTTTCGACACGAAATAGACAAACAGATCGGCTAAAGTATGAGCCCGAAGTTGAGCAAATAGTAGAGCATGAGCTTTAGAAAACTCATTGTGATGATAACTTTAGTGCTCAATCTGTTATGCTTGCCGCGATAAATCCTTAATTTCATCGTCAGAACTGAGGATTAGATCCTTACAGTATGATGTTGAAATTGAAGGATCTTCACAGATCTAACCTTAGATCTTAGAAGTACGAATTGCAAAAGAAGCTCTTTCGCTCGCGTATGTTAGAGGGTACATCTGTCGAGCACTAGGTGTCATAGATGATTGCTGACATTGAACAGCTAGGTTAGCTGGGCATTACCTATGAGGTCGAGACTTCCATAGATTTGATCTTATAGTCTATGTCCGAAAGGTGGGGCGGGTTCATCTTGAACCATCAGAAAACTCTTGGAGAGTTAATGGCTTTGCTCAAGGAAGTAGAGCCAGAGCTTCCAAAAGGGAAAAAAGCTCAAGGCACATCTTACTTCGATATCCCAGAAGGCCAAGGCTTGGCCGAAGGCTTCTGGGTGTGTGAAGAAAAAGGGCAAAGACAAAATCGTCATTGTCTCATGGAAGACAAATGAAATATCCCAAGATGTCTGCCTAAACTGTGGCAAACGGGGTCACTGGAAGCGTGACTACCGTATAGACAAGGCACACATGAAGGAAGTGAAGACGGGCAAGGCTCCGACTTCAGATATGTTTGTTATAAATATATCCACTACTAGTTTTAAAATTAGATTTTGATACTGGATGTGGTACATACATATGTACTGATATGCGGGATCTGATGATTAGCAGGAGACTGGCTTCAGATGAGATCGACCTGCGAGTCAGAAATGGGACGAGAGTCGTTATTTTGGCCATAGAAACCTAAGTTTTAGAACTGCCTTTGGGGTATATACTTAAATTAGGAGACTGTTATAATGTACCTAGTTTGACTAAGAACATTATCTCTGTATTTCGTTTAACCAGTTGGGGGTATACCTTTGTATTTCAGAACACAAGGTGTTTCGTTTATAAAGATGATATTGAGATAAACACATTTGATGTGAATAACATCATTTATATTTTGAATATAAATGGACCTCATGTTGGTTTCTATTAAGGTCCCAAGATCAATTATAAGCATGAATCAAGTGCGAATACACATCGAAGAAGTTGCGGAATACTTACATCGATCGGTTGAGCGACGCGACAAGCAATGGAACTCAAAAAACTGCTCACTGGTTGGCGTGAACTGTAGTTTTTGTGCTCACTGTTTTGGCTTCGTTTTTGGTCATTCGTCAAGCTCCAAGCTTTGTCGAACGGTTCCCAGCTCATGGGTGAGCTTCCCTATCACCTTCGCATGTCTCGTAAGTGTGCTAGCACTTGAGATCAAATTAGGCACATTGCCCAATAAAATAGATTCGTAGACTTTAATTGAATGAGATCAAATTAGTCCGAGTACCCACTCTTCAAAAGTGTGGATTTACAAGTCTTTAATTGTGTCCCGACAATAATGCCACAATTAGTTTTATCTGATCAAATCAGTTTGAGCTATTTGTTTGTCATGTTATATATTTGAGATTCTATTTATATTCAAAATATAAATTCTGTTATTCACATCTAATGTGTTTATCTCAATATCATCTTCATATAATGAAACACTTTAGTGTTCTAGAATATAAAGGTTCACCCGCAGCGGGTTAAACACTGATATAGAGATCATATATCTAGTCAAACTAGTTACATTATAACTGTTTCCAAATTTAGGTACACACCCGAAGGTAGTTCCTAAACTTAGATATCTACGGTTAAAACAGCGACTTTCGTCCCGTTTCCAATTCGTAGATAAATCTCAATTGAAGTCAGTATCCTGTTCAAAACAGATTCTGAACATCAATATATATTTATGCACCAAACTAAGTATTCAAAATCCAATTTTAATACTAGTAGTGAACATAATGTTGACAAACATATTTGAAGTCAGAGCCTTGCTCATCTTTAATTCCTTCATGTCTGCTTTGTCCAAACGGCAGTCACGCTTCTGCGATCCCGTTTGCCACATTTAGGCAGACATTTTGGGATATGTCTTCTATCTTCCTAGAAGATTATAATGATTTTGCCTTTGCCCTTTTCTATATTCCAGAAGCCTTTGGCCTAGCCTCGGGTTTCTAGATTATCGAAGTAAGGTGCGCCTTGCGCTACTTGCCTAATTGCAAACTTTGATTTTGTCTCATTGAGAATAGTCATTAACTCTCCAAGAGTTATTGTTGCAATTTTAGTACTTCTAAAACCTAAGGATAGATTCTTTGAAGATCCTTCAATTCAGTATCATACTTTCAGGATCTAATCCTTAGTTCTGATTCAGAAATTAAGGAGTCTACTGCGACAAGCTAAATGGATTAAGTACTTAAGTTATCATCACAATAATCTTCCAAAGATTATGCTCTACTATTTGCTTAACTCCGAGCTTAGGCATAATATGTTATTTTATCAAATAAAGTAACTTATTATTTTCCAGGATCATCCTGAAATTTAATTCCCAATTTGAAAATTAAACAATTTAAATACATTTTCCCTAGGATTATGTTTTAAATGTCAATCTTTCAATTTTATATCTTGATTTTAATAGTCTAACTATTTAATCAACGATTTAGGTACTATTTATTATAATGATTACAATAGTCCAACTATTTAATCAACTATAATTTAATAGGTTAAAATCAATTATATTGATTACTATAATCCAATTATAAAATCAACTATAAATGAATTGTTTGAATATAGTCCAACTATTTATTAAAACAACATTTAATATATTTAGTCCAACTAACATTTAATATCTTTGACGAATGATATTTGTTTGAGCGCGTATGGCGAGTAATTGAACGAATATTGCAAATTCAATTCTTACTTCCCAATTTTCGGCGAGCCTCTAACCCTCTGTCGAGTACTCGAGAAACCGTGTTTCGTAGTGTGCTAGGATCCCGTTAAATATCACACAATCTTGACTTTGGCCAACAAATTGTATGATAATTAACTAGGTAGATCTCTAAGATCGATTGATCCAATCCAATTCCTAGATCCGGTAGGGGGACATCCAAGTCCGAAATATATATCTTATATATACCAATACATCCAATGTATTACCTAACATTTTCCCTCGAATCAACTAAGCCTTGGCTTTGCACAACAAACTTAGTGATCCCAAACAAGCGCGACCCATTGACCATGGAAAGCTTCGTAATCAATGTCGATGGACAAGAAGTGGTCTTGACTTTGGCCAACAAACCACAACTTGGACAAGACACTGACATGTAACAAAGCCTTCGTGATTCAAACACATCTTCGACAGACAAAGGCCTTGACTTTGGCCAACAAGCCAATGTCGTCTTAGATCTTGAGTGAGAATCACTCAATGGAAGGAAAAACGCTTAATATTTTGCGAGGGTTTTTGCGTGCAAATTGGCAACCATTTATTATCTTTGTTAAGGTCTCATCATCATACACCCTTAAACATGCATTCTAAACACATAATAAAGCTTATATGAAAAATAATAATGATATGCGGATGAATACTTTACACAATTGATCCTATCAAATCTCTCCCTTTCTCTCTCCTGCTAGCACAAGTATCACTTCTACCCTTACACTACACTTCTAAAGAAACCTCATTTACATTGAGGGGAATAGGTGAGAAGAGAATACAAAGAAATGAGAGGTAATAAGGCTGGACACGCAGGTCCAATTAATAAATCGAATTTATTACAACAATTTCTAAAATTGTCCCACCCATCTAATATCCATCCGATATACATTATTCATGCATCGCAACCAGGTATTCACACAAGCATGTTATCAATCAATCTAATCAAATTAATTAATCTGATAATTAGTGATCATCCAATGTTCAAACCACGATTTGATTTTGTTCGAGTCAAACTCGTTTTGCGAATAAGTACTTAAAGTATGAATTCTCGAATTAAATTAAACTACATCATTAAATCCAATTTAATATGCATTCAATTCTAATTCGCATATTTAATTCCAAATTAAATAACACACTTTGATAATGAACTTTTACGACTTAAATTCCAAATTTAATCGCACGGGTCTCAAAGCCCGATTAACGTCCAACGTCAATTTAATTAAAGTCCAATGAGCTTTTAATTAATTTCTTAAGGCGTGGACTTTTGGTCAACTCGGGTCAAACCGATAACCAAAGTCCAATCCGGGAGTTACCCCATAAGCCCATAAATCAATTTGGCCCATTAGGCCCAATTAAACTTTAAAGGTTCATTAAGTCGTATTTGGGCTTTATGGAGGCGGTTTTGGGCGCAATTGGATCCAACCAATTTTGCCTAAACCCAACTTTGTACAACAAAGACCCAAAAAGCCCAATTACAACATTAAAGCCCAAATCCAATTTCCAGGCACAAATAATTAAATTCCAAAAATCCAATTTTCCCAATTTAATTACCAAAGTGTATCACATGATTAATTACCCAAATTAACATTCTAAAACATCAATTTACACAATTAATCATGCTCATTTTCATCATCAATGTCAAACACATTTTGATTAAAATCAAACCCAATTCATGCTCAACATGTCTCAGGAGGGAGAAGGGGGATAATTTTGTTCGATTCGGTTTCAATCCAATTAAACTCACAGTCGACATTAAATCATCATCCTAATTGATTCTAACTCATCCAATGAATTAAAAAAATCAAAATCACCAAGACATTTAGGGCATATCTATTCGGCCATGCTCACCAAATTTGGGGAAAATTATTCCAAATCAATTTTCATGAAATTGATCCAATCAATATTCAATTCAACATATTTTAGCATATTCATCAATCCAATTTCACAAAATCATGCTCAAAATCAATTTGCCCAAATTTTAAGCCCTAAACTTTTTCATGCTCAAACCTTGCTCTAGATGCCATTGTTGGTTTCTATTAAGGTCCCAAGATCAATTATAAGCATGAATCAAGTGCGAATACACATCGAAGAAGTTACGGAATACTTACATCGATCGGTTGAGTGACGTGGCAAGCAACGGAACTCAAAAAACTGCTCACTGGTTGGCGTGAACTTCAGTTTTTGTGCTCACTATTTTGGCTTCGTTTTTGGTCCTTCGTCAAGCTCCAAGCTTTGTCGAACGGTTCCTGGATCATGGGTGAGCTTCCCTATCACCTTCGCATGTCTCGTAAGTGTGCTAGCACTTGAGATTTTGCCACAAAATCCCACTCCAAGCCTCCCAAACTCACGGTATTGTGATGAAAATGCAGTGAGCATTTTGCATCCATGGGCGTGAGAAAGAAGAAAAAGAAATGGAGAGAGAGAGATGTGAAATGTATTCTAAATTTGTGTATCTTATACACACATTTGAATTTGCATTTCATTTCATGTGCATTTGGCTTTCAAAAGTCAAACAATTAAAGCCCAACCACTCACATCACTTCAATCCATCAACTTGTCAAGTCACATCACTCAAAGTGACAAGTGATTTGACGCTTGATGCGATTAGTGATTTGACGCTTGATTTGACGTGCCACACTCGAATTCGAAATGCGAATGCGCTCGCAAATCATCTCGGGCTTGGGTTCGCTAATTCTAAATTAACAAATTTTCTATTGCGTCGTAATTAAATGATTACTCCTAGCGAAGTCACTATTCATGTCGCTAATGAATTAATTCTAAATAATTCGTTTCTCCCGAATTAAAATCTAATTTTAATTCCGCGTCGAAATCTAATTTCGTTTAATATATCAAATATATTAATTTCTCGATTAATTCCAAATTAACCGTTTTCTCTCTTTAAAGGATATTTTATCCCAGATAAAATATCTCCGTAATTAATCCCAGATTAATTTTCTTTCTCTTCTAATTAATCCCAGATTAATTTAGAGTGCGAGTTATACGTCATCGGTGAATCTTTGGGAAGTGACCCATGAGATCCCCGGATATGTTGGCAGTAAATTCGGTCGTCGGACTATCCGAACACGTAAGTACCTCATACTACGTTTATACCGAATTACAAGACAAGGTTGGCATCTAGCAAAGCGCCATGCCTCCCCAATTCTCCGGAAACATCCTTACAGGAATAAAGGATATGTATCAAGCGTAATATACTGTAGTATTGCGAATTTCTATCCGTATCGGATGATCACGTGCTAGGCCTGGGGCTGGAATTGTGTCTGCCCCGTACGAAGCACATGTCGGATGTCTGGCGACTAGTCTCTATAATCAGATATACATGACCTAGTCATAATATCCTGATAGCTGCGCAGCAGCATTTAAGATAACCAGTCCCGTATCCTACGTGACCATCATCTCCAAATGATTGGAGTGACACTTCCGTCTTGACATCACACCCCAACAACTACGATTTTGATATACCTAGAATCTGCGGTACACAGAAACCGGTTAGAGCCCTAGACGACCTCAACCAAAGTATATTGATTGTCGTAGTATTAGCGGTGCAAGTCTCAGGTTAAGACCAAATACACCTACCCTGATTTCGGACTTCCATAGACACATAGTCATACTACCAATGGAATTCCGATGGGGTCTTATCCAGAGCGAAGCTGTTTCCCTTACCATCTGTAAAACACAACCTCCTATTACACTTGCATGAGTATCCAATACCCAAATATATGAGAACTATTGTGCCCTCACAACGCGCACAAGTGTAATACTAGGCTTTTACGTATTTATCGATGTCCAATCTTGATAATACTCTTACTATGGATATTTAATGATTTATCTTTCGTGGACTGATACTGTCTCATATCATTCTCCGTCCAGGAACAAATCACAAGGACCTCTCATCATTTATATATCTAGGTGATCTAATCACAAATGATAAGAGTGCAATCTCCTTTGTCACATAGTTAATTTGTACAATTAGTGACGCTATGGGTCATAATTGTCCACACCTCAATGATATAACATGACAAACGAAAGGCTCAAACTGAGTAAATCAGATGAGACTTATTTGTGGCATTATTGTTGGGACACATTAACAAAACTCGTATATTCACACTTTTGAAGAGTGGATACTAGGAAGATTTGATCCTAATTCAAATGATGTCTACGAATCTTATTTATTAGGCAAAGTGCCTAAAACGCCTTTTAGCGGTAAAGGATGTATGTGCCACCAAGATGTTAGCCCTCGTTCATGGTGACGTAAGTGGGCCTATATCTAACTCGGCTAGAAGTGGATATAAATACTTCATAACCTTAACGGATGTTGCATCGCGTTATGGTATGTGTATCTTATGAAACACAAGTCGGAAACTTTTGATTAATCAATGAGTTTCGACATGAAGTAGAAAAATAGACCGGCAAAAGTTAAAACATCACGGTTGGACCGTGGTGGAAAATACTTGAGCAATAAGTTTCTCGATTACATGAAAGAGTATGGTATTCTTTCACAGTGTACTCCTCCCAAAACACCTCAATTGAGTGATATGTCCTTACGGAGAAACCGAACTTTGTTAGACATGGTAAGGTTAATAATGAGTCACACTGAGCTACCAATTTCCTTCACGGGATACGCATTGAACAATGCAAAACTTATTTTGAATAAGGTTCCGTCAAATTCTGTTAGATGGACTCCATATGAAATATGCAGCAATAGCAAGCATTATCCGAATGGAGTTAATCATGGCAACAGGAAAAAGGTTTCGTCGTAATCAACACTATCAAAGATGGACTCCATATGAAATATGCAATCAGGGTACATATTTTATTTTAACAACGGAATAGTGAGCTAGAAATCTTCCAAGAAAGATATTGTTGCCGATTCAATGATAAAGTGGATTATATTATTGTGGCTGAGGTAGAATTACAAAAGAAGCTCTTTCGCTCGCGTATGTCAGAGGGTACATCTGTCGAGCACTAGGTGTCGCAGATGATTGCTGACATCGATCAGCTAGGTTAGCTGGGCATTACCTACGTGGCCGAGACTACCAAAGATTTGATCTTATAGTCTCTGCCTGAATGCTGGGGCAGGTTCATTATGAACCAAGAGAACAAAATCTTGGAGAGTTGATGGCTATGCTCTAGGAAGCGGAGCCAGAGCTTCTAAAATGGGTAAAGGAAAAATCGTCACAATCTTCTAGGAAGACAAATGACATATCCCAAGATGTCTGCCTAAACTGTGGAAAACGGAGTCACTGGAAGCGTGACTGCCGTATGGACAAGTCAGACATGAAGGAAGTGAAGGCGGGACAGGCTTTGGCTTCAAGAATGTTTGTCATAAACATGTTCACTATTAGTTTCAAAATTGGATTTTTGATACTAGATGTGGTACATAAATATGTACTGATGTGCAGAATCTGCTGTTAGCAGGAGACTGACTTCAGATGAGATCGACCTGCGAGTCAGAAACGGGACGAGAGTCGCTGTTTTATTAGTAGAAACCTAAGTTTAGGAACTACCCTTTGGGTATGTACCTTAATTAGGAAACTGTTATAATGTACCTAGTTTGAATAGAAACATTATTTCTATATCTAAGTTTAACCCATTGCGGGTATACCTTTATGTTCTAGAACACTAAGTGTTTTATTTTATAAAGATGATATTGAGATAATCACATTAGATGTGAATAACAATATTTATATTTTGAATATAAATGAATCTCAAACATATAGCATGACAAACAAATAGCTCAAACTAAATTAATCAGATGAGACTTATTTGTGGCATTGTTGTCTGGGACACATTAACAAGACTCGTATATCCACACTTTCAAAGAGTGGATACTAGGACGATTTGATTCTAATTCAATGATGTCTACGAATCTAGTTTATTAGGTAAAGTGCCTATAACTCTTTTACTTGGTAAAAGTGCAAGTGCCACCGATCTGTTAGCCCTCGTTCATAGTGACGTAAGTGGGCCCATGTCTAGCTAGGCTAGAGGTGGATATGAATACTTTGTAACCTTTAAGGATGTGGCATCGCGTTATGGTTATGTGTATCTTAATGAAACACAAGTCAGAAACTTTTAGAGTTTCAACTCGAAGTAGACAGACAGATCGGCTAAAGTATTAAAACATCACGATTGGACCGTGATGAAAATACTTAAGCAATAAGTTTCTCAATTACTTGAAAGAGTATAGTATTCTTTCAATGTGGACTCTTCACAAAACACCTCAATTGACGGTGTGTCCGAACAGAGAAACCGAACCTTGTTGGACATAGTAAGGTTAATTATGAGTCGCTCTGAGCTACCATTTTCCTTCTAGGGATACGCATAAAACAGTGCAAAACTTATTTTGAATAAGGTTCCATGAAAATATGTTTGACAGACTTCATATTAGATATGAACAGGAAAGAAATTGGGTTTCTCATTCCTGAAGATTTGGGAATGCTGGGCATATGTTTGGATGATACAAAACTAGAACCCAAATCGGATAAGTGCCTAATTTGTGGGATATCCTAGGGTAACCAAAGTATAGTACTTATACAACTCATAAGAGAACAATGTAATTGTTGCTCTCCATGCAGTTTTGCTAAGAGGAATACCTATATGCAGTGGTAAGTGGGAGGAAAGTAAAACTCGATGAAAATCAGAGTAATACTGTTCAAGGCACCGAATCCTTAATGGAACACAAACAGTTCATTAGGGATGAAACTGTACCACAATCTTCGAATACACAAGAACTGCGTAAGTTGGAGAGAGTCAGAAAACAACCTAGGAGGTATAGGTTTCTGATCTCACCTCATGAAGATGTAAATCTTATTGAAGAACACGAACTGACTACGTGTGAGGAAGTGATACAAGGTATCGACTCCCTATTATGGCAAAGTGCCATGAAGTCCGAAATGGATTCCATCTAAACAACCATGTTTGGACACTGGTTGATGTACTTGAAGGCATTGTGTCTATCGGTACTATATGAGTCTTCAAGGAAGACAAACATGGATGGCAACATACAAACGTACAAAGCTAGGCTTGTAGCGAAAAAGTATTGTTATCAACATTGTGTCGATTACCACAAAACATTTTTTCTGTTGCCATGATTAAATCCATTTGGATAATGCTTGCTAATGCTGCATGTTTCATTTATGAAATATGGCAGCTGGAAGTCAAAAATCGCCTTCCTTAAAAGGAAAAGCAAACAAGGTTTGCAAGTTAAATCGATCCATTTATGGATTGAAGCAAGCATTACGTTCTTGGAACTAATGTTTTGATAAGATCATAATGGTATATGATTTAATTCAAAACGAATATAATTCTTGTGTATACAAGGAGGTTAGTGGGAGCGCACTAATAGTGATTGTCCTAAATAATGATGATATATCATTTCTTGGAAATGATATTCCCATAATGCAATCGGTAAAAGCTTGGCTTTCATGAAAATTCTCCATAGACTACTTGGGAGAGACAACATTTATTCTAGGAATAAGGATCTACTGGGATAGATCTAAAAGTTGTTGGCGCTCTCCGAGGACTCGTACATTGAAAGAAATATACGCGACCTGGTGTCTCATATGCTTTGAGCATATAGAGTCACAATCAGGCCAATCCAAGTGATAGTTACTGGATTGATGTTAAGAACATCCTTAAGTATCTTAGATGAACTAAGGATGCTTTCTTAAGCTATGAAGGAGGAGAACTTGAAGTGACTGGGTTCACCGTTGCAAGTTTCCAACCGAAAAAAACGACTATAAGTCGTAATAAGGGTACTATAGAGTTTGAATAACGGAACAGTAAGCTGGAAATCTTCCAAGCTAGATACTGTTGCCGAATAAACAACAAAAGCGAATATTGTTGCAGCTGAGGCAGCAAAAGAAGCTATTTGGATCTATAATAATCCTAATCAGATTAGGAGTAGTTCTGTTAGCAGCTGAGCTAGGCTACAGCACAGGCTAAAGAATTAACGGTTTCATCAACGATCCTAGTATATACTTCAATTATTCATCTGATTCGTTCGGATCATACATCGTAGCGATTTGATGATCAAATAAATTGCATCAGATGATAACCTTGCAATTCCGCTGACGTAAGCAGTTTCTCAGCAGAAGTTTGAGCGACCCGTACATAGTTCAAGTGTAGGACACTTGAGTGATTGGCTATAGGCCAAGTGGGAGATTGTTGGACAATTATGACCCATAGCATCACTATTTGTACAGAACATGGTGTTGTTGTACAAATTAACTATGTGACAAAGGAAATTGCTCTTTCATCATTGTAATTAGATTACCAAGATACATAAATGATAAAAGTCCATATGATTAGTTCCGAATTAATAAGATATGAGACAATATTAATCCACTAATGTTTAATCATTAAATATCCCTAGTCATAGTATTATCGAGACTGGACATCGATAATGCGGAATAAAATAGTATTGCACTTGTGCGCGTTGTGGGAGCATAACAGCATAGTTCTCATATATTTGGGTATTAGATACTCATGCAAGTGTAATAGGAGGTTGTGTTTACCGATGGTACGGAAACAGCTTCGCTCTAGATAGACCCCTCGGAATTCCATTGGTAGTATGACTATGTGTCTATGGAAGTCCGAATCAGGGTAGGTGTATTTGGTCTTAACCTGAGACTTGCACCATGTCTTGTAAATCGGTAAAAATGTAGTACTATGTACGTACGTGTTCGGATAGTCCGATGACCGGATTTACTGCCTACATATCCAGGGATCTCATGGGTCGCTTCCCGAAGATTCACCGATGACGTATGACTCAGACATAATTAATCTGGGATTAATTATAAGAGAGAGAAAAATAATCTAGGATTAATTACGGAGAAATTTTATCTGGGATAAAATTTTATTTAAAGAGAGAGAACGATTAATTTAGAATTAATCGATAAAATAATATATTCGATATATTAAACGAAATTAGATTTCGACGCGGAATTAAAATTAGATTTTAATTCGGGCAAACGAATTAATTTAGAATTAATTCGCTAGCGACGTGAATAGTAATTTTGCTTGGCATAATTATTTAATTAAATTTGATTTAATTACGTCGCAACGGAAAATTCATTAATTCGGAATTAGCGAACCCGAGCCCGGGATGTGTTGCGGGCCCACTCGGATTTTGAATCAAGTGGGGCCACAAATCACATCACAACTCACATCACCTAGTCACTTTATGTTGATGGGTTTTGGTGGGTTGGTGAAAACTTGTCCAACACACCAAATTTGTGTAAGAAGTGAATAATTGATACCAAATATTTGGTATATCATTTTATTTGATTTTTGAAATCAAAACACAAGTCAACACAACACATTTCTCTCTATCTCCATCTCACGCCACTTTCCTTCTTTTCTTTCTTCCATTGCCGTGAGCAATACAAGGGATGAGATGAAAATTTGTTGCAAATTTTCAAGAGCTAGCACTCAAAGGAGTCTTACAAAGGTGATAGGGAAACCAACCCTTGAGCTTGGAATTAACACTCAAAGCTTGGAGCTTGAAGATCAACAAAATGGAGGGCTTGGCTGAATACATCAAGGAGTAAAATTTTGTTGTTCAACGCATCCACTTAGCCGATCAAAGTGAGTATTTTCCGCTACTTTACTTTGATGTATTCACATGTTTCATTGCTTATTTTGATCTTGGTTTGACCTAGAAAACCCAACAATGGTATCAGAGCGGTTATTAAGCATGAAATTGAATTTAGGGTTCTTAACTTTAATTTGGGGCTTTTATGATTTATGCATGATTTCTTCAAATTGAGGTTTTGGTTGAGCTTGGATGATGTTAAATTAGATTTTTGCATCTTAGGAATTGAGATATTGAATTGGATAAAATTTCCCCAAATTCCTTATGCTTGGCCAAATGTGATGAAACCCTAGCTCTTGATGATTTTTGAATTTTAGACAATTGGATATGTTTAAAATGCATGGGATATATTAATTTGTGATTTAATTGGATTGAAATCAAAATTGATATAGAAATTCCCTAATTGCCGAGAGCCTTAAGAGCATGTTGGGATTGATTTTGCTTCAATTATGTTGGACATGAATTGATAATAATAAAGCATGATTAATTAGTGTAATTGGTATTTTGGAAATGTTAATTTGACTAATTAATTATAGCTAATACACTTTAATTAATTAAATTGTGAAATTTGGAATTTTAGAATTTAATTAGTTGGGCTTAATTTGGAATTGGGCTAAAAATGTTATAATTGGGCTTAATGGGCTTGGTTGGGCCAAGTTTGGTTTAGGATAATTGGTTGGATCCAATTGGGCCTAAAACCATTTCCATAAAGTCCAAATATGATTAAATGGGCCTTTAATAATTTAATTGGGCCTAAATTGATTTTTGGCAAAGGGTGATTCCTTATTGAGCTTTGGTTGCCAAATTCCATGCCTTAAGAAATTAATTGAAAGCCCATTGGACTTTAATTAAATTGACATTGGATGTTAATTGGGCTTTGAGACCCGTTAAGATTAGATTTAGAATCTAAGTCGCAAAGGCTCATTAAAAATGTAATTATTTAATTTGGAATTAAATAATGAAATAGTATTAAATATAAATTAAATTGGATTTAATATTGTAGTTTGATATAATTCAAGAATTCGTACTTTGAGTACTTATTCTTAAACGAGTTGGACTCGCGCAAATCAAATCGTTGTTTGAACATTGGATGGTCACTAATCAAAGATTAATAATTGGATTAGATTGATTGATAACATGCTTTGTGTGAATACATGGATGTGATGTATGAATAATGTATATCGGATGGATATTAGATGGGTAAGGGTAATTTTGGAAATTGTTGTAATAAATTTAGAATTTATTAAATTGGACCTGCGTGTCCAGCCTATTACCTCTTGACTCTTTGTATTTCTCACATATTCCTCTCAATGTAAATGAGGTTTCTTTAGAAGTGTTATGTAATTGGGTAGAAGTAAGATTTGTGCTAGCGGGAGAGAGGAAAAGGAGAGATTTGTTCTAGGAACAAAAATGTTTTAAATATCCATCCGCATATCATTATTAATTTATTTACCGCACCTTATTATGCTTTTAGAATGCATGCTTAAAGGTGTATGATGAGACCTAATCAAAGATAATTAATTGGTTGCCAATTACGCGAAAAACCCTCAACAAACATTAAGCTTTTTCTTTCCATTGAGTGATTCTCTCTCAAGATCCAAGATTGGCACTGGTTTGTTGGCCAAAGTCAATACTTTTGTCCATCACAGATGTGTTTGAATCATGAAGGATTTGTTCCATAACGCATGTCTTGTCCAAGTTGTGATTTGTTGGCCAAAGTCAAGATCATTTCTTGTCCATCAACATCGATTACGAAGCTTCCAAAGTCAATGGGTCCCGCTTAACTAGAATCATTAAGCTTGTTGTGCCAAAACCAAGGCTTAGTTGATTTAGAGAAAAAATGTTAGGGAATATATTGGATATATTGGCATATATTGGATATATGTTTCGGACTTGGATGTCCACCTACTGAATCTAGGAATTGGATGAGATCCAATTGATCTTAGAGATCGACCTAGTTAAATATCATACAGCTTGTTGGCAAGTCAAGGTTGTGTGTTATTTAACGGGATCCTAGCCCACTAGGAAACTAGGTTTCCCGAGTACTCAACAGAGGTTTAAAGGCTCGCCAAAAAATAGTGGGAGGCAAGTATTAAATTTGTAATTTCGTTTAGATGCTTTCCAATAAACGCTCATTTCAATTTTTCGTCATTAAAAATAAATATATTAGTTGGACTAATATTTAATTGTTGTTTTAAATTAAACAGTTGGACTGTATTCAAACTACTTCAATTTATAGTTGATTATATAATTGGATTATAGTAATCAATATATTTGAATTTAACCAATCAAATTATAGTTGATTATATAGTTAGACTATAGTAATCATTATATTCAATAGTACCCGAAATCGTTCATTGGATAGTTGGACTATTGGAATCAATATAACTAAAAGATTAGCGTTTAGAACATAATCCTGGGGAAAAATGTCTTTAAACGACTTTAATTTTCAGATTGGGAATAGAACTTCATGATAGTCCTGGGAATTGAGAAGTTATTGTATTCGATAGAATGACATCTCGGGCCTAAACCCGGAGTTGAGCAAATAATGGAGCATGAGTTTTGGAAGACTCATGGTGATGATAACTTTAGTGCTCAATCCATTATGCTTGCTGCAATAACACTTTAATTTTATCGTCAAAGCAGAGGATTAGATCATTATACCATGATGTTGAAATTAAAGATCTTTATAGATCTATTTGTAGGGGTTTTTTAGGGGGTGAATCCGGTAACGCAGCGGAAGCGGTGAAAATCCGATTTTCAGATTTCAAAAATTTTTCTCGGATTAATTAAATAAACATATTTATTTAATATTCCAATAATCAAATTATGAAAATAAATTCAATAAAACATATTTAAGTGAATTTACCAAATTACCCTTACTTTGGTATTTTGTCCATTTTAGTCCGAAATTGATCTAATCAATTTTGAATGATTCTAAATCATTTCTAAGATGAACTTAGCATGTTCAAAACATCAAAACACCAAAAGCAACCAAATCCCCAAATTTCATCACTTTGGCCGAATGCTCCATAAAGGGTGCCATTTGTGCACTTTGTCATTTCATGCTTCAAAACACATCAAGATGTAATCCAATCAACATGAAACTTTATATGCATCATATAAACATCCAAATACACAACATATATGAAAACCCCTAAATTTGGAATTGGTCATGAACCCTAATTTTTCAATTTCCTCAAATTGGACAAATTAGACCAAATAGTTTAAATCAATTACTTTAATCATCATTCTTCCATCCAATCCAAGTCTCAACACAATGAAACAACTCAAGATCAAATCTAGGTCATTTAAGAGTGGGTCAATAACTCTAGATTAGCAACATGGTTTCCAAAACCTTAAAAGAAAGTTTACAACTACAATAGTCACAACCTTCCTTCACCATACATGCTCAACACTTCTATCAAACTTCCATCAACAAAAACACAAAGAAATAAAGAAAGAAATAATCTAAGAACATCACATGTTGAAGCCTAGAACCTAAGGAACAATTTCCTCTCTAATAGCAAGTTTGAAAAACTTACTAAAATTCCAAGCTTTCTTTGATTTATCTTTCTTTTCTCAAGCTTTCCTTAGAAAAATTTCCTCTCTAAGAATCACAAGTGCTACTCAACCCAAGAAGATTCTTATTGATACTGGTGTACCATCCATTAAGAATCTTCGGTGAGTCGTTCAGTGTTTATCCGCTATAAACACCTACACGTCTATACTAGTCTCCAAGACTAATGGTTCATTGAGAAACCATTGGAATCATATATTCCAGTATACGACATGTACCGGTCTCAACGGGTTTACTATACTGACCAAGTAGTGTAAACCTTGACCAGGAACTATCTGAGAATGACAACGTCATGATACTTCTCAATGTCCGTTGCGACACTTTTGCAACTGTATCATGACTAATCATTCTCTGGTCATTACGTCTTTACCATATAGAAATATAGATTATATTATAGAAACTGCATATATTATTCATAATAATAATGTTTTACAGAAGTATTCAACAGAAATACAACCGGGAATCGGCGCTCTGAGCACCAACCCCAACACTATTCTTAGATCTTAGGAGTAAGAATTGCAAAAGAAGCTCTTTCGCTCGCGTATGTCAGAGGGTACATCTGTCGAGCACTAGGTGTCGCAGATGATTGCTGACATCGATCAGCTAGGTTAGTTGGGCATTACCTACGTGGCCGAGACTACCAAAGATTTGATCTTATACTCTCTGCCCGAATGCTGGGGCAGGTTTATTATGAACCAAGAGAAAAAACTCTTGGAGAGTTGATGGCTATGCTCTTGGAAGCGGAGCCAGAGCTTCTAAAATGGGCAAAGGCAAAATTGTCACAGTCTTCTAGGAAGACAAAGGACATATCCCAATATGCCTGCCTAAACTATGGCAAACGGAGTCACTGGAAGCGTGACTGTCGTATGGACAAGGCAGACATGAAGGAAGTGAAGACAAGGCTCCAGCTTCAAGAATGTTTGTCATAAACATGTTCACTATTAGTTTCAAAATTGGGTTTTTGATACTAGATGTGGTACATAAATATGTACTGATGTGCAGAATCTGCTGATTAGCAGGAGACTGACTTCAGATGAGATCGACCTGCGAGTCGGAAACGGGACGAGAGTCACTGTTTTAACCGTAGAAACCTAAGTTTAGGAACTACCCTTTGGGTATGTACCTAAATTAGGAAACTGTTATAATGTACCTAGTTTGACTAGAAATATTATCTCTATATCTAAGTTTAACCCGTTGCGGGTATACCTTTATATTCTAGAACACTAAATGTTTTATTTTATAAAGATGATATTGAGATAATCACATTAGATGTGAATAATAATATTTATATTTTGAATATAAATGAATCTCAAACATATAGCATAACAAACAAATAGCTCAAACTGAATTAATCAGATGAGACTTATCTGTGTCATTGTTGTCTGGGACACATTAAAAAGACTCGTATATCCACACTTTCGAAGAGTGGATACTAGGACGGATTTGATTCTAATTCAAATGATGTCTACGAATCTAGTTTATTAGGCAAAGTGCCTAAAACACTTTTACTTGGTAAAAGTGCAAGTGCCACCGATCTGTTAGCCATCGTTCATAGTGACGTAAGTGGGCCCATGTCTAGCTAGGCTAGAGGTGGATATGAATACTTCATAACCTTTACGGATGTGGCATCACGTTATGGTTATGTGTATCTTAATGAAACACAAGTCAGAAACTTTTAGAGTTTCAACTCGTAGTAGACAGACAGATCGGCTAAAGTATTAAAACATCACGATTGGACCATGATGAAAATACTTAAGCAATAAGTTTCTCAATTACTTGAAAGAGTATAGTATTCTTTCAATGTGGACTCTTCACGAAACACCTTAATTTGACGGTGTGTCCGAACAGAGAAACCGAACCTTGTTGGACATAGTAAGGTTAATTATGAGTCGCTCTGAGCTACCATTTTCCTTCTAGGGATACGCATAAAACAGTGCAAAACTTATTTTGAATAAGGTTCCATGAAAATCTGTTTGACAGACTTCATATTAGATATGAACAGGAAAGAAATTGGGTTTCTCATTCCTGAAGATTTGGGAATGCTGGGCATATGTTTGGATGATACAAAACTAGAACCCAAATCGGATAAGTGCCTAATTTGTGGGTTATCCTAGGGTAACCAAAGTATAGTACTTATACAACTCACAAGAGAACAATGTAATTGTTGCTCTCCATGCGGTTTTCCTAAGAGGAATACCTATATGCAGTGGTAAGTGGGAGGAAAGTAAAACTCGATAAAATCAGAGTAATACTGTTCAAGGCCAATCCTTAATTGAACACAAACAGTTCATCATGGATGAAACTGTACCACAATCTTCGAATACACAAGGATTCGGTAAGTGGGTGGAAAGTGAAACTCGATGAAAATCGGAGTAATACTGTTCAAGGCACCGAATCCTTAATGGAACACAAACAGTTCATCAGGGATGAAATTGTACCACAATCTTCGAATACACAAGAACCGCGTAAGTCAGAGAGAGTCAGAAAATAACCTAGGAGGTATAGGTTTCTGATCTCACCTCATGAAGATGTAAATCTTATTGAGGAACACAAACTGACTACGTGTGAGAAAGTGATACAAGGTATCAACTCCCTATTATGGCAAAGTGCCATTGAGTCCGAAATGGATTCCATGTAAACAACCATGTTTGGACACTGGTTGATGTACTTGAAGGCATTGTGTCTATCGGTACTATATGAGTCTTCAAGGAAGACAAACATGGATGGCAACATACAAACGTACAAAGCTAGGCTTGTTGCGAAAATGTATTGTTATCAACATTATGTCGATTACCACAAAACCTTTTATATGTTGCCATGATTAAATCCATTTGGATAATGCTTGCTAATGCTGCATGTTCATTTATGAAATATGGCAGCTGGACGTCAAAAATTGCCTTTCTTAAAAGGAAACCTTTTGGAGGATGTTTACGACATCCTGACGGTTTTGTCGTAACTAAACAAGCAAACAAGGTTTGCAAGTTAAATCGATCCATTTATGGATTGAAGCAAACATTACGTTCTTGAAACTAACGTTTTGATAAGATCATAATGGTATATGATTTAATTCAAAACGAATATGATTCTTGTGTATATAAGGAGGTTGGTGGGAGCGCACTAACAGTGATTGTCCTAAATAATGATGATATATCATTTCTTGGAAATGATATTCCCATAATGCAATCGGTAAAAGCTTGGCTTTCATGAAAATTCTCCGAAGACTACTTGGGAGAGACAACCTTTATTCTAGGAATAAAGATCTACTAGGATAGATATAAAAATTGTTGGCGCTCTCCGAGGACTCGTACATTGAAAGAAATGTACGCGACCTGGTGTCTTATATGCTTTGAGCATATGGAGTCACAATCAGGCCAATCCAAGTGCTAGTCACTGGATTGATGTTAAGAACATCCTTAAGTATCTTAGATGAACTAAGGATGCTTTCTTAAGCTATGGAGGAGGAGAACTTGAAGTGACTGGGTTCACCGTTACAAGTTTCCAAACCGACAAAAACGACTATAAGTCGTAATAAGGGTACTATAGAGTTTGAATAACGGAACAGTAAGTTGGAAATATTCCAAGCTAGATATTTGCCGAATAAACAACAAAAGTGGAATATTGCTGCAACTGAGGTAGCAAAAGAAGCGATTTTGATCTATAATAATCCTAATCAGATTAGGAGTAGTTCTGTTAGTAGCTGAGCTAGGCTCAGCACAGGCTAAAGAATTAACGGTCTCATCAACTATCCAAGTATATACTTCAACTATTCATCTGATTCGTTCGGATCATACATCGTGGCGATGTGATGATCGAATAAATCACATCAGATGATAACCTTGCAAATCCGCTGACGTAAGCAGTTTCTCAGCAGAAGTTTGAGCGACCCGTACATAGTTCAAGTGTAGGACACTTGAGTGATTGGCTATAGGCCAAGTGGGAGATTGTTGGACAATTATGACCAATAGCATCACTATTTGTACAGAACATGGTGTTGTTGTACAAATTAACTATGTGACAAAGGAAATTGCTCTTTTATCATTTGTAATTGGATTACCAAGATACATAAATGATAAAAGTCCATATGATTAGTTCCGGATTAATAAGATATAAGACAATTTTAATCCACAAAGGTTTAATCATTAAATATCCCTAGTCGTAGTATTATCGAGACTGGACATCGATAATGCGGAATAGACTAGTATTGCACTTGTGCGCGTTGTTGGAGCATAACAGCATAGTTCTCATATATTTGGGTATTGGATACTCATGCAAGTGTAAAGTGTAATAGGAGGTTGTGTTTATCGATGGTACAGAAACAGCTTCGCTCTGGATAGACCCCTCAGAATTCCATTGGTAGTATGACTATGTGTCTATGGAAGTCCGAATCAGGGTAGGTGTATTTGGTCTTAACTTGAGGCTTCCATCGCTAATACTTGCGACAATCAATATACTTTGGTTTTGGTCGTCCAGGGCTTTAACAGGTTCTGTGTATGCCTCTTCTGGGTATATTGAGAATCGTAGTGTATTGGGTGTGATGTCAAGATGGAAGTATCACTCCAGTTATATGGAGATGATGATCACGCGGGATACGGAACTAGTACCCTTTAGTACTGCAGTCATCGGGATAAAATTACTAAGTCATCATTATCCGATTATAGAGACTAATTACCAGAGATCCGATATATGCTTCGTACGGGGCAGACACAATTCTAGCCCTAGGCCTTATATGTGACATCCGATACTGGATCGCAATACGCAATACTATGTATACTACGCCTGATACAAATTATATATTCCTTTATGAATATTTTTGGAGAATTGGGTAGGCACGGTGCTTTGCTAGAAGCCAACCATGTCTTGTAAATCGATAAAAATGTAGTACTAGGTACGTACGTGTTCGGATAGTCCGACGATCGGATTTACTGCCAACATATCCAGGGATCTCATGAGTCGCTTCCCGAAGATTCACTGATGACGTATGACTCGGACATAATTAATCTGGGATAAATTATAAGAGAGAGAAAATTAATCTAGGATTAATTACAGAGAAATTTTATCTGGGATAAAATTCTATTAAAAGAGAGAGAACGATTAATTTGGAATTAATCGATAAAATAATATATTCGATATATTAAACGAAATTAGATTTCGAGCCGGAATTAAAATTGAATTTTAATTCGGGCAAACAAATTAATTTAGAATTAATTCGCTAGCGACGTGAATAGTAATTTTGCTTGGCATAATTATTTAATTAAATTTGATTTAATTACGTCGCAACGGAAAATTCTTTAATTCAGAATTAGCGAACCCGAGCCCGGGATGTGTTGCGGGCCCACTCGGATTTTGAATCAAGTGGGGCCCACAAGTCACATCACAACTCACATCACCTAGTCACTTTATGTTGATGGGTTTTGGTGGGTTGGTGAAAACTTGTCCAACACACCAAATTTGTGTAAGAAGTGAATGATTGATACCAAATATTTGGTATATCATTTTATTTGATTTTTGAAATCAAAACACAAGTCAACACAACACACTTCTCTCTCTCTCTCCATCTCACGCCACTTTCCTTCTTTTCTTTCTTCCATTACTGTGAGCAATACAAGGGAGGAGATGAAAATTTGTTGCAAATTTTCAAGAGCTAGCACTCAAAGAAGTCTTACAAAGGTGATAGGGAAACCAACCCTTGAGCTTGGAATCAACACTCAAAGCTTGGAGCTTGAAGATCAACAAAATGGAGGGCTTGGCTGAATACATCAAGGAGCAAAATTTTGTTGTTCAACGCATCCACTTAGCCGATCAAAGTGAGTATTTTCCGCTACTTTACTTTTATGTATTCACATGTTTCATTACTTAATTTGATTTTGGTTTGACCTAGAAAACGCAACAAGAAGCATTTTGGATCTATAAAATCCTAATTGGATTAGGAGTAGTTCTGTTAGCAGTTGAGCTGGGCTACAACACAGGCTAGGGAATTACGGTCTCATCAATAATCCAAGTATGTACTTCGACGGTTTCATCTGATCCGTGAGATCATACATCGTGGCGATGTCAAGATCAAAAGATCGTTTCAAATGATAACCTTGCATATCCGCTGGCGAAAGCGATATCTCAGCATAAGCATGAGCAACCAGTACATAGTTCAGGTGTTGGACACTTGAGTGATTGTCTATAGGCCAAGTGGGAGATTGTTGGACAATTATGAACCATAGCATCACAATTTTGTAATGGACATGGTGTTCTTGTACAAAATTAACTATGTGACAAAGGAAATTGCTCTTTTATCATTTGTAATTGGATTACTTAGATATATAAATGATAAACATATGATTAGTACCGGGTTAATAAGATATGCGACAGTATTAATCCACGAAAGGTTTAATCATTATATATCTGACCGGCGTAAACACACACGTATAACGCAAGCGTACGTATCGTTCAAATAGTATAAAAAGTATCGATCCCACGAGGACTTAATACCTAAGTTATTAATTTTATGAGGTTAAATGATTACTAGTATCTAACAGGTTGTTTAACTGATTTGAAATAGCGACGATTCTAAATTTAAAGACAATAAAATAAAATTGTTTGAAGGTAGATTTTAAGAAAATTCAATATTAAAACTATCCAGGGTTGTGATTTATTCCAATATTATTTAAAGATAAAGTGGTTATATTATATTGGGTAAATATTGATTTATTAACCTGGAACACACAATTTTATGTAAAAGCCTCTTCCGATGGTCAATTACAAATACCTAGTATAATCCAATTGAACCATATGCCTATGTCAACCAAATTACCTAGATTCATTAAGATTAAGTTCCAATTATGGCTACCCTCGCCTGACAGGTATATTCCTATCCTGTAAGGAAATCTATTGAAAGGGTTATCTATCCTTAAGGAGATCGTGGGCTGTTGATTCTAAGGTCTTAAACTTAAAAATCCCTATGTCTAGTTCATTTTAAGTTTACCTAATCAAGTTAATTAATGGCCAGTTAATTAAAGAGCATTAAGATTAAGACTCAATAAATATCTTTATATTACCCAAATTATAATCTAACCCTTATAAGCCCGTGATATTGGATTTCATCACACCCTAGATACTAACTTAGTTATGACACATAGCTAGGGCTAGTAAAAACTTAAAAAGTAAAAACCATAAAGTAACAGTACTGAAAAGTAATTGCAGTAAAGTAAAAGCTTAAAAGTAAAATAAATAAAATGCTAAGGTAAAAAGGAATTACTTTTACTACTAACTTATTAGATATCTCCCAGTAAAAATATAAATATAAACTTGTAATATATTTTACCACCAACCGACATCTGAGGTATTCTGATTAAATCAAATTAAGTCCAACCCATCCATATAGGTGGTAATATTTGTCCATAATCCAGCCATAAAGGCGGTAACCAAAATAAATTACCAACCGACCAGTCTTGCGGTATCCTTGATCTAGGTAATCCTAATTATCTTTTTTATTTTTTTATATCTAATTTATTATCATTTTCTCATTATTGTTGCGTTTTTGTTTAAAAAAATTCAGTAACATTCTCTCTGGACGGGGGTCCCAGCTATAGTAGGATACCGCAAATTTTGATTACGCCCAAAATAAATCTTGCGGTATCGCAGTATAGCTGGGGTGTCGATTCCTTAGAGAGAATGTTACAATAACTAATTTACTCAAACAAAAACGTTAATGGTAACTTAATAAGTAAAACGATAAAAATGGTAATTAATTAAGATAAATAAAATAATGAAAAGGTAATAAAACGATAATGGCAGAGAAAAGCAGCAAAGCATCGGGAATCCCTCTTGCATCAAATTCTAATATTTGGTTATTAATTCCTATTATTACTCAGTTGAGGGTTTCACATCCCAAACCAACAACCGGAAGATATTCAATTTACGCATATTAAATTCTAAGGTAATTAATGATTATTTTCTCTATGTTACAGCACACAAAAGTCATCGTTACGAGTTATCTAACGTCGACAATATACCCTCAGGCAATACTGCCAGCAGAAGACCAACACGCAAAACAACTTTACCAGTCACAATAAATTAAATTCGCAACACCACACATAGAATAAGCATAACTGGATCTATATGGGATTTGACAAAACATAATTTCTGGGCTAAATAATTGAAAGATAATAAAGTAATAAATATTAATTTTATTAAACGATAAAAGGTACTTAGGAAATCAAAAACATAAATAATAGAAATCAAATACAAGAGTTCATCTCTAACTTTGCCTAGAGGATTAGTTCCCCATAAGAGAAATAAAAATAGCCTGGGATTGGAGAGAATTATCACTCTGAATTATCACGGCTCCGCGTTCCGGCTCCTGCGCTGTGATTTCTTCTCTTCTTGCGCACTCTCGGCAGCTCTCTGCTTCTTATTCTCTCGGCCACGCACTCTCGGCTCTCTCTGATTTCTTTTGTTGTTTATGCGCAGCCTGCGCTGCTTCTCGCTTGGAGAGCCTCCCTATTTCTCAATTTGCATGGCTTTTTATAATAAACACATTGAACCCTAAGCTGGTAATCCCACGTGATTTTCCTTTTTTTCTTTCTCAAATTTGGCACTTTCTCTTTCCTTCCAATTCTCTTTCTTCTTTGGTCAACAATTGTGGCACTCGGTCCCACCTTGTTTCACGCCACTTTGTGTAATATGAAGTTTTGGAATTTTGGTTTACTTACTTGAACATTAATTCTTGTCTAGGGCCCACGTGTCTTCCCTTTTGTTTCTAGCTCTTCACGCCACGTTTTTGCTTTCAAAAACCTACGAGAAAAATTACTAATATTAATTTAAATAATAGATATTTTCTAAATTAATATGATAATGAAATTTATACAATAAAATATAACTAAATACTTAACAATAAACCCGAATAAGTGATGTTTCAAAGTATATTTTCATACACTTATCACCAAACTCGCACCAAATCGACTTAAATATTTACCAAATCCTACCAATTGCGGGCGGATTTTTACAGGTTTGCCGATTTATGGGCGAAATTGCCATCTCTAATCCTAACACTTGTGTGGAATAATGCTAAGGGGAAAGAAATAGGTAAATTTAGAAAATTACAAATAAATATGTATAATTTCAAAGAATTTATATATATATAAATCAAAATCAACATATTTTTTCTATAAATAGTATTTTTATGTATTGAATATTATATTATAATTAAAATTAGTGGACAATATCTCTTAATTAGTCTATTTTATCATCAAATTAAATAAGGGAGTGTATTCAATTGCAATTTTAAAAGATTATTCATGGATAAATAAGTTCAGTGGATTTTTTAAAACTATTTAAGAATGTAATGACTTACAAGATTTTATTACATTTTTTTTAATTATGATTTTTTACTTATTGGATTTTAAAAGATTTATATCATAAGAATTTATAAGATTTGAAATGACCACATATAGATTTTTTTTATTTTTATGATGCTAACCAACCAACTTTTAATCGGATTATGAGAAATGTCTATCTAGTTCAATGACACATTCATTTCTTGGGCCATTCTCGTCCAAGTCACCCACCACTGAATTGTCAATGCTATATTTTTCATCATGATTAGGTGGGGATGTCTCAAGCTTTATAACTATATTTTCTTTTTGAACGAGCATGAATCAAAATGTAACTTTTTTAGAACCGAGATTATAAAGAATGAAACCAATAGTTATTCATCTATTTAACACAAGCTGTTTGTGGGAACACAGAAATCTGGGCGACGCTGTTCTAGGCTCGCGGCCTAGTTGGGAGTACGAAATAACACGGAGTCGCCACCCGGTGTGAACCGGGACAAAGATTTAAGGCCGCACTCACCCATCGCAAGGGAAGACCTCAAATCGTTGGGTCCGGAATAGTCTCTTACTTATGTCACTTGTGATGATGTGATTTGTGCAATAATTCAACCAGGCCTAAGCAACGTTTATTTCCAAGGACAATTATGCTTCTATGTTCACATGCATGAAAGTAATCATCATAACGGCAAACATGCAATAGCACACGACAATCTCATGAACATGCTTCGATCATATAATACGGAAAACAAAGAACAACCTAAACATAATGCAAATTCCAAACGCAAAACAAAATGATTAATCATACTTGAAAATAAACAACCAAATAGGCTAAATCATGCCTAAAAACCAAGTAACATACTAATGACCTAATCATGCTTGAATACCATCTCATGAACACATCATACAGATAGACGCATGGATATAAATAATATGATTGATTAGATGATACAAGAGAAATCACCTAAGAAACAATTATACATGGCATGTGATGAATATGTCTCAGTTCAGTGTGTTCGCGTTCGTTGTAGCGTTCGTAAACGCGTTCGAACGGTAAACAGAAGGTTTGCGTTCGTATGGCGTTTGATAACGCGTTCGAACGGAAATGAAACAGAATGCTCACGTTCATATGGCGTTTGTTAACGCGTTCGAACGGAAATGAAACAGAATGCTCACGTTCGTATGGCGTTTGTTAACGCGTTCGAACGGAAATGAAACAGAATGCTCACGTTCGTATGGCGTTTGTTAACGCGTTCGAACAGAAATGAAACAGAATGCTCACGTTCGTATGGCGTTCGTGAACGCGTTCGAACGGAAATGAGACCTGATGCATGATAAGGCAAAATGCATGCGCGTTCGAGTTGCGTTCGTAAACGCGTTTGAACGGGAACAGACCTGATGCATGAAATGGGACATAATAAATGGCGAATAGTACAATGCGAGGCGCGGCAAAGCATCGTGGTAAAGGGCTTTAACCCTTCCCCATAGGGGATCTTTCATTCCACTTACTAAGCCCATGCGCTCGATCGCATCATGCATACAAACATAAAGACAATCATATCAAATTAAGTATGCCCGATTGAACACATCTTACATCCAATCTGAACACACATCAACCAGCGCGGCAAAGCATCGTGGTAAAGGGTTTTATCAACCATGCATAAAAAGATATTAAACACAATAATGTCAAACTTAGTATGCCCGATTGAACGTATCTTGCATTCAACCGAACACACATCAACCGGTGCGGCAAAGCATCGTGGTAAATGGGCTTTAACCCCTCCCCATAAGGGGATTTTTCATTCCACTTACTAAACCCATGCGCTCGATTGAATCATGCATACATAAACGACATACAAAATCCAAATGACGAAAAATAAATAAACCAAAGCAACACAAAACAAAAGAGGGTGCCGTTTACTCAAGCGGTACGTGGAGTTGTGTCCCGAGTACAGATCATATTACCGTCCATTCGGAATCGGCTATGAAATTTATGTCCGGGTTTCCATCCGATATACCGCGAGAGTTGACACATCTCTCATTCATCCAATACCCACAACACACATCATACACAAACAAGATTTAACGAATAAGTAAAATACGATCAAAATAAATAACAAAAATCAAATAAAGATGAGTGTGAAAAGTACCCTCAGGTCTAACCTTTTAAATCACCTCTCGGATGTACGGCACACGGTCGTCGGAAGGGGGGATGCTCCGCAACTCTTTCGGTTCACTGGTTCACTGTTCTCGTTCATTGTCTCACTGTTTGGAGTCGTCGTTCTCCGTCTTTTGCTGCTGTTTTTGACTCTGATTTGCTACTGTTCGGCCTCTGTTTTGCTGCTCACTGTTCAGGTCACCTGTTTTGACGTTTCAACGGACTGTTCCAAGTTTTTGTGTGGGTTTTTAGTGTGGTCTTGTGTGAGTCTTTTAAGGATTATGAATGCAATTTTATGTTACTGTTTTTAAGGTTTTTAGGGGATGTTTTAAGTGTATTTTGCTGCTGTATAGGGGGTGGTTTGGGCGTGATTTGGCTACTGTTTTAGTGTTAAATGGGATGCTATATTAAGGTATGATTTCGGCAATGGGAGAGTGAGGATGAAGAGAACTCTTTCTTGTTATTTTCTTGAGTGGCTAGGGCTCTTGGTGTGTTATGATGGTGCTTTTAATGTGAAGGCTTGGGGTTATTTTCTTTTCTCTTGTGATTTGTGTGAGTTGTGTGTATCTTATGTGTATGAGCTAGCTAGGGTTGAGAAGGTTGGTGAAGGGTTCTTTTTATAGGCAAATGGTTAGGCTTGACAAGGAAATGGATTTGGCTAATTAAAGAGGGATTTGATTTGGTGTTGGATAAGGGAAGTCAAAGATTGAGGGGGGGACAAATCTTGGCTAGATAGGGAAGGTTGAATATTTAGTTTATGTTGATTAGGCATACAATATTTTAAGTTTGGGAATAATATATTGGTTGATTGATTTTAACTTGGTATGATTATATTTGATTGGTTTATGGTTCAAATATTTTATTTAATTGACTTTTAATTTAATTAATATTTGATTTAATTAGGATGTGTCTTATGGGCTTGGTGGGCTAATTGGGCTTGGGTTGAGGCTAGCAGCAAAACCAGAATTACCGACACCATTCGAACGCTTCCTCGAACGCGACACGAACGCCAGCAATCTGTTTGCCGTTTGAACGCATACACGAACGCATCACGAACGAAAACAGTGAACCTTGTTTATTCTGAATTTCCCCTTCCGATATCCGTTTCCCGCGGCTTCCGTGACTCAAAAGGTAGTGCCTCCAAATGAGACTCATCATCGGGTTTTATATGCAAAAATACAATGCCTACAGTAGCCCCCACTTTGATGGGACTTGTGTAGTGTGTGACTTTGAACAATCCTATCAAAGTTATGCAATGTATTTCTATTTACCTGGCTCGCCAGCTGTCACTTGACTTACCATGTGTTGAGTTGATTTGGGTGGTGAGGTGCTGCGACCCCTGGTTCATTCCGAACCGTGTTATGATGTGGTCCATTCCCGAACCGTTGCCGTAGGGTGGTCCATTCCCGAACCGTTACTGTGAGTTGGTCCATTCCCGAACCGTTACTGTGAGGTGTGCATTCCCGAACTGTTATCGTGAGGTGGTCCATTCCTGAACCGTTACTGTGAGGTGTCCATTCCCGAACTGTTACTGTAAGGTGGTCCATTCCCGAACCGTTACCGTGAGATGTTCATTCCTGAACTGTTATCGTGAGGTGGTCCATTCCCGAACCGTTACTGTGAGGTGTCCACTCCCGAACTGTTACTGTAAGGTGGTCCATTTCCGAACCGTTACTGTGAGGTGGTTCATTCCCGAACTATATTTCCATTCCTGGAGTGTCATTCCCGGCTTGTTCATTCTTGAACTCTGCTCCATTCTTGGATTGTCATTCCCGGTTTGTTCATTCTTGAACTCTGCTCCATTCTTGGATTGCCATTCCCGGCTTGTTCATTCTTGAACTCTGCTCCATCCTTGGATTGTATCTCCATTCTCGGAGTGCCATTCCCGGCGTGCTCATTCCCGAGCTGTCCATTCCCGGACTATATCTCCATTCTCGGAGTGCCATTCTCGGCAGAACTGATCTGATGTAATGTGGGCCTCGCCCCCAGAATGCCATACCCGGCAAGACTGATACTGATGTAATGTGGGCCTCGCCCCCAGAATGCCATACCCGGCAAGACTGATATTGATGCTAATACGGGCCTCGCACCAAACTGATGCTGATGTGGGCCTCGGCCCTGAGATTCATTCCAAAATTCTGCTGATGCGGGCCTCGGCCCTGGGATTCATTCCCTGGATTCATTCCAAAATTCTGTTGATGTGGGCCTCGGCCCTGGGATTCATTCCCTGGATTCATTCCAAAATTCTGCTGATGTGGGCCTCGGCCCTGGGATTCATTCCGGGATTCATTCCAAAATTCTGCTGACGTGGGCCTCGACCCTGGGATTCATTCCCTGATTCATTCCGAAATTCTGACGGTGTGGGCCTCAGCCCTATGACTTATCCCCAAAACTGATACTGATGTGGGCCTCGCCCCCAGACTGATACTAATGTAGGCCTCGGCCCTGGAACTCATCCCCAAATTGATACTGATGTGGGCCTCAACCCTGGGACTCATCCCCAAAACTGATACTGATGCGGGCCTCGCCCCCAGACTGATACTGATATGGGCCTCGCCCCAAGACTGATACTGATACGGGCCTCGCCCCAAGACTGATACTGATATGGGCCTCGCCCCAAGACTAATACTGCTGATATGGGCCTCGCCCCCAGACTGATACTGATATGGGCCTCGCCCCAAGACTGATACTGATACGGGCCTCACCCCAAGACTGATACTGCTGATATGGGCCTCGCCCCCATACTGATACTGATATGGGCCTCCCCCAAGACTAATACTGCTGATATGGGCCTCGCCCCCAGACTGATACTGATATGGGCCTCGCCCCAAGACTGATACTGCTGATATGGGCCTCGCCCCCAGACTGATACTGATATGGGCCTCGCCCCAAGACTGATACTGATACGGGCCTCGCCCCAAGACTGATACTGCTGCTATGGGCCTCGCCCCCAGACTGATACTGATACGGGCCTCGCCCCAAGACTGATACTGATACGGGCCTCACCCCAAGACTGATACTGTTGGGGCCTCGCCCCCAGACTGATACTGATATGGGCCTCGCCCCAAGACTGATACTGCTGATATGGGCCTCCCCCAGACTGATACTGATATGGGCCTCGCCCCAAGACTGATACTGATACGGGCCTCGCCCCCAGACTGATACAGTACTGTCGGTGTTCCTGATTGGTTTGTCTTTTGACGCTTTTTTTTTCTCTTTTGAAACCTGTTATTACAAAACAGAACAAACACAAAAAGGATGCAAATATGTTACGTGTATGCATGCATGCATGATTGGGTTTCCTATCCCGTTGGGCTAGGTCTTCTGCCAGTACTCTTGGTGGATGCTTGGTCTTTTGACAAGTCTGTCCTCTTCCCTAACCAAACGGGTATCTATGATGGCTTTCAAGATAAAAATGGGGTTCACATGGTGCATGTATGCATGAGGTGCATGTATGCATGAGGTGCATGTGATGCATGATATGCATGCGATACAAGAAATATATCAACTCATTAAAATTTTCACACAAATCGGCTCATCATCATTTTAGAAGTTTTTGGGCCAACTGTCATAGGAGTGAACTCGTCCCAGTTTAAATGGCCCAACGAGTTCACATCTCATGGCAAGGAGCCCAACTAAATCCGAATGGTAAGGTTCCGAACACAATCACAAAGTGGCCCATCAATCATTTAGAAGCCTTTGGCCCAATAGTCATGAAATACGTTCTTGTCCCAGTTTAAATGGCCCAACAAGCCCATATCCCATGACAAATGGTCCAACTGGATCCAAACGACGATGTTCCCAAACACAAGCATAGAAGAAAGATGATGCAAACATGACATAATAATTTCTACACAATGGCCCATCGACATTTCAGAAGTTTTGGGCCTAATAGTCATAAGGTGCGAACTTGCCCCAGTTTAAATGGCCCAACAAGCCCGCATTTCTGACAATAGTCCAACTGCATCCAAATGAGGATGGTCCACAAGCACATATCCAAGGAAATAATTGTTACTTTAGCCAACCCGGTCTATGGGTGGGTTAGCAAGAGTATAGACAAAGGCTCTCACCGGCGAAGGATGGCCCACAACTAGGTCTCCCCACTCAAGGGTTCGAGCAACCAAGTGAGTGCACCCTTTTTTATACACTAAGGTACGTGCCAATGAGCTATGGTGTGTGACGGACTGTCAAATGGATTTCTCGTTGTAGATTCCCCAGAGGGAAGGTGGAGCGAGGCTCACTTAAATACCCAAGCCTCTTAGGCTCTTATCGCTTGTTGTCAGGAATAAACAACGAGTCCTCCAAATTAGTCCATCACAATAGGCTACGAGTAGATGGCTATCTAGGTGCCTTCCCAGTTTTTCCTTCTAGAAAGGTAGTGAATGAAGGAAGACACCAAACCATTACCTAGCCTCAAAATGCCTTTGATTAAACCCTCATTTTATCCACTATAGACACGGTCAATTAAAACATAAATCCAAACATCACATGTCAATATTTCGAGGCCAATTCTCTATCCCCAGTGGAGTCGCCAGACTGTGGGAACACAGAAATCTGGGCGACGCTGTTCTAGGCTCGCGGCATAGTTGGGAGTATGAAATAACATGGAGTCGCCACCCGGTGTGAACCGGGACAAAGATTTAAGGCCGCACTCACCCCTCGCAAGGGAAGACCTCAAACCGTTGGGTCCGGAATAGTCCCTTACTTATGTCACTTGTGATGATGTGATTTGTGCAATAATTCAACCAGGCCTAAGCAACGTTTATTTCCAAGGACAATTATGCTTCTATGTTCACATGCATGAAAGTAATCATCATAACGGCAAACATGCAATATCACACCGCAATCTCATGAACATGCTTCGATCATATAATACGGAAAACAAAGAACAACCTAAACATAATGCAAATTCCAAACGCAAAACAAAATGATTAATCATGCTTGAAAATAAACAACCAAATAGGCTAAATCATGCCTAAAAACCAAGTAACATACTAATGACCTAATCATGCTTGAATACCATCTCATGAACACATCATACAGATAGACGCATGGATACAAATAATATGATTGATTAGATGATACAAGAGAAATCACCTAAGAAACAATTATACATGGCATGTGATGAATATGTCTCAGTTCAGTGTGTTCGCGTTCGTGTAGCGTTCGTAAACGCGTTCGAACGGTAAATAGAAGGTTCGCGTGCGTATGTCATTTGATAACGTGTTCGAACGGAAATGAAACAGAATGCTCACGTTCGTATGGCGTTTGATAACGCGTTCGAACGAAAATGAAACAGAATGCTCACGTTCGTATGGCGTTTGTTAACGCGTTCGAACGGAAATGAAACAGAATGCTCACGTTCGTATGGCGTTTGTTAACGCGTTCGAACAGAAATGAAACAGAATGCTCACGTTCGTATGGCGTTCGTGAACGCGTTCGAACGGAAATGAGACCTGATGCATGATAAGGCAAAATGCATGCGCGTTCGAGTTGCGTTCGTAAACGCGTTTGAACGGGAACAGACCTGATGCATGAAATGGGACATAATAAATGGCGAATAGTACAATGCGAGGCGCGGCAAAGCATCATGGTAAAGGGGCTTTAACCCTTCCCCATAGGGGATCTTTCATTCCACTTACTAAGCCCATGCGCTCGATCGCATCATGCATACAAACATAAAGACAATCATATCAAATTAAGTATGCCCGATTGAACACATCTTACATCCAATCCGAACACACATCAACCAGCGCGGCAAAGCATCGTGGTAAAGGGTTTTATCAACCATGCATAAAAAGATATTAAACACAATAATGTCAAACTTAGTATGCCCGATTGAACATATCTTGCATTCAACCGAACACACATCAACCGGCGCGGTAAAGCATCGTGGTAAAGGGGCTTTAACCCCTCCCCATAAGGGGATCTTTCATTCCACTTACTAAACCCATGCGCTCGATTGAATCATGCATACATAAACGACATACAAAATCCAAATGACGAAAAATAAATAAACCAAAGCAACACAAAATAAAAGAGGGTGCCGTTTACTCAAGCGGTACGTGGAGTTGTGTCCCGAGTACAGATCATATTACCGTCCATTCGGAATCGACTATGAAATTTATGTCCGGGTTTCCATCCGATATACCGCGAGAGTTGACACATCTCTCATTCATCCAATACCCACAACACACATCATACACAAACGAGATTTAACGAATAAGTAAAATACGATCAAAATAAAGATGAGTGTGAAAAGTACCCTTAGGTCTAACCTTTTAAATCACCTCTAGGATGTACGACACACGGTCGTCGGAAGGGGGGATGCTCCGCAACTCTTTCGGTTCACTGGTTCACTGTTCTCGTTCGTTGTCTCACTGTTTGGAGTCGTCGTTCTCCGTCTTTTGCTGCTGCTTTTGACTCCGATTTGCTACTGTTCGGCCTCTGTTTTGCTGCTCACTGTTCAGGTCAC
>SKCR01047828.1:0-40733 GCA_019454045.1 Zanthoxylum bungeanum
ACTCTGAGGGCAGTGCTTCTTAACAACCAGTCTCATTAAACCCGTTACTGAAGTATAGCAGGACTGTGAAGGACCATTTTCTACTGAGATTGGCTCTCCAAATACAATTACTTGACTTCTAACTGCCACAGTTCTTGGTAATGCAGTTACAGATATTTTACACAAGGCGGGAAAACACGAACTGCAGCAATGATGAGCTCATCAACTTGAATCATGGAGATAACTATTTTTCAGAAAACAGCTCTTCTAAACATCTAAAACGTTCAAAGGTATCACACAAGCTGACCAAATTACTAATCTCTCCATATCTCCATCAGCAACTCCCTTGTCAGAACACCTGTTTAATGACAACCATAGTTTCTTAAGGTTACTTAATTAAAAAAAAAAACTTAAAAAGCTTTAGCAATTAGCACCAACTTCTCACAGTGAGCCAGATCACAGATGATTATTTCCAACAACTAAAGTCTTCTAAATTTATATCCTTCATTAAATCCAGGATCATATGTCTACTACGTTCACTTCTTAATCTACAATCATCTTTGGCATCATCTCATATAAGCTCCTTCAGCTACTCTTGTAATCACCACTCACTGGCACACCATTGTCCTTGGTTTTAGTTCCACAGGGTCTGCTGTTGTCTTTTTTAATTTTTTTCTTGAATATAATCCATGTCACATTTTGGTTATGATGATTTTGCTTGATTTACAATGACTCGTCTTTTCTTGCAGAATCTAAGATATTGAATCCATTTTTGTCAGTGGCATCTGTTGAATCCGACAAGTACTACTAGGATTAAGGAAATGAGTTCAAGAACTGAATTATCGAAATAAAAACTCTGAACCTTAATTAAAGAGAACCCGTCACACAAGTGACAAATTTTAATGACCCTGGAAACAATGGAGTTGCTAACCCAATAAAAGTTAATTGTTGCAAAAAGAAACCTGAAATACATTCCTGCCAACACTAGCAAACAATGGAGAGCCTACAGGATGGAAAATTACAACCTCCCAATTAGTTTCTTAAGTGAAACGGACCCAAAAACTGGGCAAAAAATTGATCCTGATATATGAAGCAAGCTAAAATTATGTTAAAATCCAAATATAATGTCAATCAAAGTTATATAAAGAACCACAACCTAAAGCATGCAACGTAAACAGTAAAACTTTAAATAAGAAGCCCCAATTCTTAGGCAAATAACAATACTAACAAAAGTGCATGCACTTCACTAAGACACTTGGCATTCTCTCAATCCAAAATAACATAATACCACATAATCAAACATAAGCACACATCTAAACGACAATTACTCAATAACCCACGATCCATTTAAGATCCGAAAACCCAGAATCAAACCCTAATTTTCTCCAAACCTATTAGATCCAATAACCGGAAAAAAAAAAAAAAAAAAAAACTTATGGATTAAAAATAAATAAATCAGACAATCACCTTCTTGAACTTCTTCACCGGCGGTTCGTTCGCCGAAGACCTGAGAGAATTTCCACTCAAGCGGCTGCGGTGGGCTCGCCTGACTCGCCGTCTCCGCCACCTCGTTACCGCCGTTCATTTCTCCTCTTAGAAAAAAAAATTTCTCTTTTGTTGACCCCAACCCAGTAATCAAACTCAACGGCTCAGAAACTCACCACCAAATCAGAGATCGCATCATATTACCATCATCGTAGCTATGAAACACAAATGCCATTTCAATCCCCAATTCGAGCATTCAACATATAACAAAACCAAACCAAAATAAAAATTATTTAATTTTGTTTCTCTCTTTCAAAATTATGTTTATTTTTGTTTTATTAATTTTGAGATTAAATTAAATCTTCTTTTTTTTTTCACCTTTGTTAATTTTGTTTGTGTTTCTGTGTTCGTTTTGTTTAGTTATTAGTTCTCTTTCAGTAACGACATCATTTTAACACTTTTATTTATTTAATTATCTGCGGGTGATAGACTTACATGAGGTGAGTTTAATAAGTGTGACAGACGGGTTCCATTGGCGGTGATATGGGACTTGAGAAACTTGAGAAAGTCATGAGATCTAATGGATCTTCAATCCATTTACCATGATTAACAATAATTTTGACATTTGATTTTAGTCTATTAAACCATATGTATTTCATAACTTGAAGGTGTATAATTTTGGATCCCCACATCAACACGTGACATGTTTGTTCGCTTTGGATTCATGGGGTTTTGATAGGGCTTTAGTGGATCCTAGATAGATAAGTTTATGTTTAGTTCGACCCTCGCATATTTGTTCCATAAAAAATCGTTAAATGTATAGTAAGCCTCTTATATATCTCGAACATGGGCACTTGAGCTTAATATGAGTTCAACATGATTATTTGATGCCACCGGCTTGAGTCAGACATAAGCTTGTCTACTAGAGCCCCTTTAGAGACATCAGCTTGTCTACCAGAGCCTCGATAGAGTCCTACCAAAGCCCGACAAGAATCCAAATCGGAAAAACATGTCATGTGTAGATGTGAGGACGTAGAAAATGTATCTTCATAACTATATGATTATAAATTTCTAAACTATATTAAACAAATAAAACTTGCCATCTAATCTTGGTGCGAGTTAGATTTGATTTCTAAATTTATAAGTAACTTAATATTTATTATTCCATTTATAGGTTGGTATTATATTGGTATAACTTGATATATAGATATCGATTTTCGTTGATAAGAAAAAAAGTGTAATATTCCACTAATATAGATGATGAGCGGTAAATATACATATATTTCCCGCCATTATATCTTAATGTTTTGTGTGTATTTAAATCTTTATGAGCAAATTGATGTGTTTTGGGTACGTTTTGCAGGTCAAAATAATATCACAACTCAATAGATTACACTAGGGATGAAAATAACGAGATACAGAGCAAATCGGGCCTGATTTCAGAGTGAAAACGCGTGTCCCGACGTGTAAAGCGCATCGAGATTCGATGGGGAACAAAAATCAGGCAGTGAGCACCATTCTTTGGCACGTCACGACGCGCCAACGTGAAACTTGCAAGTCGCGACGCGCGTGAGTGCATCGCGACACAGGAAATCCATCCCCAATTCGTCCCAAACTCAATTTTTTAGTAGGAAATACCCTCGGGTCCTTCTATTTAAGTATAAGTTCGTCCCAAAACCTATAAAAGAAGCCTCATAACATAATTTGGAGCCTTTAAGAGCATAGAAGAACACCTGTAGTAATGCAAGAACGAGTGTATCAACTGGAGTTGGAGTTTGAAGACGAAGACTACAAACGAGAGTTTATTTCTTCTCTTTTCTCTCTAACTTATCTTTTATGAGTTATTGGCTTGTTAAAATGATTAGCTCATTCTTATTAAATATTATGAGCAGCTAATTCATTAAATTTATGGTTGTAATAGATTTTGAACATGTTTAATTAATTTAATTGTATTTTTTTTATTCCTTTGGGTTTGTTATTAATTATTTATTATTCTATGTACTTGAATGCTTATTTTATTTATTTGGCCAATAATAAAATAATCTTGATAAATCCTTAGGAACTCGATAGAGGGAATTTGAGTTAGTCGTAGGAATAATAGCATGTGATCTTATTCGTTGAATAAATTTCCCTGTAGGATAGAAATATATTTGTAGGGCATGCGTAGCCAATATTAGAACTGGTCTTAATGAATTGCCTTTAAGTTAATTAACATAGCCATATAATTAATTGGTTTAAATTTAATATTTCTACCTGACCATCGAAAGAAGCTTGTAGATAGTTTAGTGTTCTATGTTAATAATTAGTAACAACAACCTAATTGAATGAAAAATGCTCGAACCCATTGTGTGAGTGCTTAGGTGAAGTTGCAACCATAGGTTCTTCTATCTATAAGGTTTTCCTAACTTGCATTATTTGTTTTTTATTTACTTTTCAATTAATTAATTATGTCTCAATAGTTTAGTTTAAGTTAAGTAGATTAATCTTGATAATAATGAGATAAATATCAAGTCCCCGTGGGTATGATATCATAATAATAATCACTATATTACTTGAATGATATGTGCGCTTACGTGCTAAATATATAATATCGCAATCAATTTTTTTGCGCCATTTCCGGGGGCTTAATTTATTTTTCTTTATTAGTATTAGAACAACAATCTATTTGCTTAGCTAAACACCCATCCTTTGTTCTTTTGTTTTTCTTTTATTTCAGGTGTCGAAGTACTGGAGTACCATTGGGCAATGAAGGCATTAAGAGATATAAGAAGTGATGTTACACCATATATCGGTGAGACACAATCTGATTTTCTGAGGCCTATTGTCATGGCCAACAATTATCAATGGATGTCAGAGAGAAGTAACGCGATATATGCTCAAGCCTTTCAGAGCACAATAATGAGATGTGAGATGTGTGAGGGCAACCACCCGAGTGATAATTGCACTTTCAACTACAATCCAAAGTGGCAAAACCATCAAAATTATACGTGGCATAACAATAAAGGTCTCGCATATCCCACTGAATCATATTATATATTTTATCCACAACAAGCTCAAGAATTTCCTCAAGAATCAAAAACATCCTTGGCGGAACTGCTTATGTCGACGGTCGAGCTGAACAAGCTTTCTACTAAGCTGAATAAGGAAACCGCGAAAAATATGGTTAGATTGGAAGCAATGGAACAAAGTCATGTCGTATCTTTGAAGAGAATAGAAGACTAATTGAGACAACTTGCCAATAGCCAACGCTACATACCTTAAGGGACACTGCCAAATGACACTAAAAAAGACCAATGGAATCAAGAAACTCACAAGGATACCGTAATGGGGACAGAGGCAAATGTGTATATAGAGACTGAGGTGTCATGTCAAGATCTTGGAGCATGCATTGTGTAGATGTCTGATGAAGAGCTAAACGAAGAAATTCGAAAGTAAATCTATGAGGAAGTGGTGGAACAATGAGTTAGGCAATAGCAGTTATATGAGCCTATGAAAATCTCATGACACAAACAGACACATCGCACCATGAGGAAGCTAACATCATGGATACCACCCCTAAGCTTGACAGAATGACAACCATTCAGAGTCAAGCATCATACAAGACCTTCTGATGATAAGAGTGAGCACCGGTTCCGGGTAGACCAGGAACCGGTTGGAACCGGACCAAAAATTCGGGTTTGAAACCGGAACCGGTTGTAACCAGTCCGATTCCGGTTCCAAATACACGGAACCGATTTTTAATCGGTCCGGTTCCGGTTCCAGAACAATCGGAACCGGAACCGGACCATAGAATCGGAACCGAAATCAAATTTAGAACTGGATTTGATACCCGTATTAATACCCAATGTTGAACCGGATTTGATACTGATTAGATAAAACGACATCGTTTTTTTTGCAAGATAAATTAACTCAAGAGTCAAGAAGCAGCAACCATAAAGGCTAAGAAGTAAAACCCATTTGCAATTGCATCGCTGCCAGCCTGCCATCACACATTTCTTAGGTTGAATCTTCTCAGTTCTCCTCACTTCTCCTCAGTCTTCACTTCTCATTTCTTCGAATTTGAATCGCTGCCATTGGCATCGTTGCCATCGTTTCAGACTTTCAGGTAATTCACCTTCACCACTTCTCTTTTGAGCCGATACCATTTTTTTTATTCCATTAATTGAAGATATAGGCATGCATGTTTCTTGTTTGTCGTTTGAACATGTTTCTTGTTTTAGTTTTTTTTTTCCTTTATCTCATGTTTTGGACTTTTGGTTAAGTTCTTGTCTTCTTGATCTCTGTAGCTTCAAGTATGACTTGTTTCAGTATTTTGAATTTGGCATGGACTATGATGGGATGAATTTCATTACCTGTTTCTTTGCTGAATTTTGTCATTTGTTATGAGAATCTATGAAATAATATTTCAGGTATGAAAATATAGTTTGGATTGTGAATCAGTCTTTCACTTGATGTTTGAAATTTATTTCATCAAAGGAATAAGAGAGGATTAGCATTTAGTTTTGTTCTCTGTAGCTTGAAGTATGATAATGACTTGTTTCAATTTTTTCAATAATTGGAGCAGCTTGATTTCATGATTGTGATTGTTTTTTTATTCTCCACTAATAAATTACAAATTGGGATGCAATTCAAACTTCGAAGATTCAATTTTTTTTTTTAGTTCAACAATCACATTGATTCAGTTTTGTTCTCTATAGCTTGAAGTATAACTTGTTTCAGTTTTTTCAATAATTGGAGCTGCTTGATTTCATGATTTGGATTGTTTTTTTATTCTCCACTAATAAATTATAACTGGGATGCAATTCGAAGATTCAATTTTTTTTAGTTCAACAATCACATTGATACAATTAATTTCACAAAATAAAGCACAAGCATTAGTCAACTGAAACTGGTTTCATGTTCTCAGCTTGCATTAACAGTCTGAAATTCAAAACAAATAACTAAAACTTACTAAAACATTCAATTTAAGTAATCATAAGGAAAGTTTGGGCAGTTTTCTGAAATTTGAGTAATCATATCCATGGCTTGTTAGTTGCTACATCCTGGAAAATGATCTTTCTGTTGTAATTTTTTTCGCAGCTATAAAAAATGGATGTTAATGATGGCAGTCACGCTACTTCAAAGTTATCTCGAGTTCGCAGAAATGCGTCCGATATGTGGGATCATTTTGAGCGTTTGCCTAATCCAGAAACTGGGACATGTGAAAAGACAAAATGCAATTATTGCGGAAAAATTTTATCATACAAAGTGACATCAGGTACTTCTTCAATGAAAAACATCTTAAAAGATGCACTAGTTATCCTCACAATATAGATAAGAAGCAAAAACAACTTTGAAGCAAGACGTGTGGTAACAATGAACTTAATACTCTTACAACATGGAAATTTGATCAAGAGTAATGTAGGATTATGCTTGCTAGGTGTATTATAAAAGATGAGTTGCCTTTTATTATAGTAGAGCGTGATGGTTTTAGAGAGTTTGTGCATGCTTTACAACCTCGGTTTAAATTTGTTTCTCGATTTACTATTGCTAGAGATTGCATGAAAGTGTATGTTAGTGAGAAGACTAGCTTGTGAGAATGCTTAAATTCCTTAAATACAATAATATCTTTGACGACATATATTTGGACTTCTGTACAAACTCTAAGTTATTTGTGTCTCACATCTCATTTTATTGATAATGATTGGAAGTTGCACAAAAGAATTTTGAGTTTTGTTGAAATACCTAGTCATAAAGGGAAAGATATAGGGAAAATGGTAGAAGCTTGTATTCAAGAATGGGGTATTGATGACAAAGTGTCTACGGTTACAGTAGACAATGCTAGTTCTAATGATGTCGCAATTACGTATTTGAAGAGTAGACTTCCAAACTTAGTTATGAGGGGAGACTTTATCCATATGAGATGTGCTGCTCATATTTTGAACTTGATTGTTAAGGATGGCCTTGTTGAAATTAAACAATCTATTAGTCGAATTCGTAGTGCAGTTAGATATGTGCGGAGTTCTCTGGCTAGAGCCCATCAATTTAAAGTGTGTGTTGAGAGAGAAAGAATATCTAGTAGTTGTAAAGTTTGTCTTGATGTTTCAACTAGGTGGAACTCCACTTACTTAATGCTAGAGGCGACTCTTGTATTTCAAAAAGCATTTGATAGGATGGATAATGAAGATGTTGCCTATAGGACGGAACTTGAGAGTGATGATGGTGTTCCCACTTGGGAAGATTGGCAAAATGCCAAGGTTTTGGCAAGATTTTTAAAAAAATTCTATGTTGTCACTAAAAAATTATCAGGATCTTTGTATGTCACATCTAATGCTTATGTTCATGATATTGTTGCCATCCTTACTTGCATGAATGAATGGACAAATGAATCGGATCCTTATGTTAAAAGTATGTGTCGTAAAATGAAAGAAAAGTTTGATAAGTACTATGGAAATGTTGATAAGACAAACTTTATGGTTTTAATAGCTGCTGTGTTGGATCCTAGATATAAGATGTATGTGGCTAAGTTTTTTTATAAGAGACTTTTTGGTAATGATAATACAAAAGTTACGGAAAAATGTGAAAACTTGAAGAGTGTTTTGCAACGTTTATTTGAGTTTTATAATAAAGGTAGTAACAACAGAAGTTATGAAGCAAGTACAAGTCGTTTATCTCAAACCTCAAGTATGATGGAAGACATATATATTCAAGATGAATTGATGAGGTTTATAAGAGATGAACAATATGTGGAGCCTAAATCTGAGTTAGAAAAATACTTTGAAGAAGCTTGTGAAGATGGTGGGAAAGATCTTGATATCTTAGGTTGGTGGAAGAGTAATAGATTCAAGTACAAGATTCTTTCTCAAATAGCAAGAGATGAGTTGGCGATTCCCGTTTCCATTGTGGCTTCAGAGTCGGCTTTCAGTACATCTGGTCGTGTTCTTGATCCATTTCGCAGTTGTTTAACTCCAAAAGTTGTTCAATCATTGATATGTACTCAAGATTGGTTAAGGAGTGCGCCAACACCAATAAATATTGAGGAACTAATGGAAGATGTAGAAAAATATGATGCAGGTAAGACATTATGTTTTATGTTTATGTACTTTTAATTATATTCATACACTAACTAAGCTAGTATTTAATATTTATAACAGAAGCGAGTGGGCTGACGATTGTAGATGATAATGATATTGTTGATAGTGAATTCAATGTTGACACAGATGATGAAATTCCATGAGTTAGTCATTTCTTTTCTGCTGTAATTTCTCATTTCTGTATTTTACTGTTTCTATAATTTCTCATTTATGTATTTCTGTTTCTGTTGTTTATGTACTGTATGCAGTTTCATCCCATGGACATGGAAGATGTTTTTGGCTTTTTGTTGCTGTTTTCTGTTGCTGTTCTGCTGGCCTATCGTTTTGTGTTCTGATGTTCATATGGCCTACTGTTCTGCTGTTCTCAACTTCTCATGGCCTACTGTTCTGCTGCTGTTTTGCAATCTGTTAATCTGTTTATGATTTTTATGCTTTATCCATGTATCTAGATACAAAAAATATTGATATCCATGTATCTCAAACATTCTGTTTATGCTTTATGCCCTTATCCATGTACTTTTAAATACATTCTGTTTTTGAAGTAATGAAGTTGCAGACTTGCAGTTACATGATTTATTGATTTTTAATTTTTATGCATTCTGTTTTCTACTTTTCTTGTCTATTGGCAGTTTTAATTGTGATTATTATGGCAAAAATATATCGAGGGAACATTCTGTTTATACTTTATCCATGTTCTTTTAATTTTTTTTTGGCAGTTTCAATTTTTAAAGTTTGACAAAATTATATAAATAGGGTAATTCGGAACCAGACCGGAACCGAATTGGAACCGAATAATAGGGTACCCTATTTAATTGGGTAGGTTCCGATTCCAGTTAGTTAGGAACCGATTTTTTTCGGGTAGGTTCCGGTTCCATGCAGAACCGAAACCGGTTTTGCTCACCCCTATCTGATGATCTAATCTTCCATTCAAGACCTCATAAGTAGACCCGTCCACGGTTCCGGTCCGGAACCGAACCGGTTGGAACCGAACGGTTCCGGTTCCAACCGGTTCCGGTTCTCCAAACCACTGGAACCGTAAGGTTCCAGCGGTTCCACGGTTCCAATAGGAACCCTACTTTCCCCAATGGCTACTAGCCGTTGGGGAGGGCAGGGGGCCAACGGTTCCCTGCCCTAATGCAAAAAAAAAAAAAAAAAAAAATATGTTAAGGCTTAAAAAAAATATATAGTAAATTCCTAATATATCCCTAATAACGGTAATAAAACGGTTTTATTTAAGGGCATTTTTGGTATCAAAAAAATTCTAAAATTCTGTAAATAAGATTCATTTTTCATTATTTCAACACACCAATTTCTCAGCTCTCTCAATTTCTACAATTCTCTTATTCTCAATCTCAATTAGTTATTATCATTCTCAATTTTCTTATTCTTCTTACTTATTTCTTAAAAAAAATGGCAAGCTCATCTGAGAACATAATGTCAAATATGCCAACCCAAGAGAGCGGCTCTAGTGTCGGTGCACAATCACGGAGAAGAGAAGTTAAGGCTCGTTCCTCGGATGTTTTCAAAGACTTGTTCGATAATGCATCTGCAACAACAAGTGCAAGTGGAACCGGAGCTGAAGGATCAACTGATAATGATGATTGATAATTACAAAATTGTAAATTTACAAAGGGGAAATATCTTAAAATTGTAATGGAACTACGTGAGTTTTGATTCTTCTCACTCCTGGAGGATACGTAGGCAACTTAAATTTTTTAAAATTTAAGTTCAAGCTCTTCAATTTAATAATTTTATTTATTTATTAAATTAATGTAATTATTTTAATTTATTTTTGAAATACTTAAGTGTGGAACCGGAACCGAACCAGAATTAACTGATTCGGTTCCGGTTCCACACTTGTGGAACCGGAAACCGGCCGGTTCGGTTCGGTTCCAAACCGGAACCGAACCGCCGACCAGGTCTACTCATAAGGATAAATATTTGAAGACAGTGGTATGTGTATTTAGTAGAAAATATCTTTATTTTCCATCACATTTGTGGAAGAGGAGCTTGAAGAGCAATACATATGGCACTGTCCTATTTAGGACATCCAAAGCCTCATTGAAGCCTCATTGCAGAAAGATCTTCAAAGAAAGTTGGTTTAACACGTTAAATTTAGCGTTAGCGCGGAGGCAACCCACGTATTTATTTGTTGTTTTGTTTTGTTTACTTTCATTTTATTTTATTTTTGTGTGTTTAATAGTTTATATGTTTATCAATGCAGGTACTAGCGCTACCCACACAGCTCTCGCAGCCAAATTCTGACCAGTAAAAGTCTGATCAACTCCATGCACAGTAGTGTTGTTCCTCACTTTTTGTCTATTTATGCTTATCTTACATTGATGACAATGCAAGTTTTAAGTTTGGGGATGTGTTCATGTTAATGTTAGTCTTGACATTTATTTAAAATTTTAAAATTTATTTATTAAAAAAAAATTAGTCATGTGTAATACAATATAAGTCTATTGATGAGTTTGATTGCTTTAAGAAGAAATCTCAGAAATGATAAGTGCCAAATTGATTTTTATCTGGTGCCTTGAGTTTGTGATCTAAGTTAGACTCGTAAGCACTTAAAAGTAGGTTTCTAGCAGTAAGAACCGAGATAGTTAACAAAGTAACTAGTTGAAAAAATTATTTGAAGATGAATAATCGTTTGCTTAGATATGTCTCTATTTATAATTATTTATGATGTATGGTATGGCTAGAGCAGAAAAGAAAATTTTTTTGAAAAATAAATGAAAAAACATAAAAGAAAAATACTTTGAAAAAAAAACCACCTATAACCGATACGTGAAGCTACCCATAAGCGAGTGTTAGAACCACCATGAGGAAAAATACTACCTTAAATGGTAGGTGAGTCAAAAAATTAAAAGAGATAGAGAGAGAAACCATATCATATCGAGCTTAATAGGCGGATATAAAATACTTTTGAGATATCTAGGTTGTTTGACCAATCAGATGCAAATTTTTTAGATGAAATCACCGAGTTGGCTTTCTTAGGATTCGAACCGTGACTGAACATTTACATACACACTGTGAGTCTGGCTTAGATGATTTATTCAAGAACTTGGATTTGAGTTGTGTTGGGTACTTTGAATGTTTTTTTATTTCATTGGTATGCATTCTTTGAAGATAATTTTATGTGTAACAACAAGTACTGTTTTATGTGTTTTATTATTTTTGCATGATTGCATGTGTGTGAATGATGTTTGTCGGTGTCATCACTGTAAGCCCTCACGAGACTAGAACTCGTCCATTAAGGGCACCTATTGGTTTAAAGGCTTGTTGCATACGTTAAATACAATCGTGATCCCTACGAAAGTGGATTATGTTAATTAATTTTTAGTTTGTTTATTTTTTTATTTTTTTATTTTGCTCGAGGACAAGCAAAATGTTAAGTTTAGGGGTGTGATAAGCGGTTAATATACATATATTTATCGTCCCTCTATCTTAATGTTTTGTGTGTATTTCGAGCTTTATGAGCGAATTGATGTGTTTTAAGTGAGTTTGACAAGTTAAAATAATATCACGACTCAATGGATTCAACTAGGGATGAAAATGATGAGATATAGAGCAAATCGGGCCTTATTTCAGAGTGAAAACACGCATCCCGACGCACTGAAGAACAAAAATAGGCAATGACCACCATTATGGGGCGCGTGGTGATGCCAATGGTGGTGCGTTGCGACTTGCCAACGCGAAATTTGTAAGAAATTCGTCCCCAAGTCGCCTAAAACTCGATATTTCAGTATGAAACACCTCATGGCATCCTATTTAAGTACAAGTTCATCTCAAAACCTAAAAAACAAGTCTTATAACATATGTTGGAGCCTCAAAGAGTATAGAAAAACTTTTAGAGCAAGACAAGAACGAGTGCATCAACTGAAGTTGGAGTTTGAAGACGAAGACGACAAACGAGAGTTTCTTTCTTCCCATTTCTCTCTAACTTTCTTTTATGAATTCTTGGCTTTTTACAATGATTAGCTCATTTTTATTGAATATTATGAGTAGCTAATTTATTAAATCTAGAGTTGTAATGGATCTTGAGCATGTTTAATTAAGTTAATTGTATATTTTTATTTCTTTGGGTTTGTTATTAATTATTTATTCTATGTGCTTAAATGCTTATTTTATTTGTTTGACCAACAATAGAATAGTTTTGGTAAATCATTAGGAACTCGATTGAGGGAATTAAAGTTAGCAATGAGAATAATAACGTGTGATCTTATTCGTTAAATAGATTTTCCTGCATAATAGAAATATACCTGCAGGGCATGCGTAACCAATATTAAAACTGGTCTTAATGAATTTGGTTTAAGTTAATTAACTTAGACATATAGTTAATTAGTTTAAATTGAATATTTCTACCTGACCATCGAAAGAGGCTCATAGATAGTTTAGTGTTCTAGGTTAATAATTAGTAACAACAATCCAATTGAATAAAAAGTGTATGAACTCATTGTGTGTCTGCTTAGGTGAAATTGCAACTCTAGTTTCTTCTATCTATAAGGTTTTCCCAATATGTGTTATTTGTTTTTTATTTACTTTTCAATTAATCAATTCTCTTTCTCGATAATTTAGTTTAAGTTAAGTATGTTACTCTTGATATTAATAAGATAAATATTGAGTTCATGTGGGTAGAATATCCGATTAATAGTCACTATATTATTTGAACGATACATACGTTTGGGAGCGAGATATATAATATCGCAATCAATAGATACAAGAAAAGTCTATATATTGTATCCTCAATATTTTGAGAATAAATTCAGAAAAAGCATATTAAACTCTTGCATTTTTTCCTCAAAAGAATATAACTATTCCAAAATTGTGATAAGAATCAATTGTCAAATCTTATATTTTTGTGCTTCGATTCTTTTATTTGTTTCAAAACTAGAAAAATCCCAATTATATTATTAATTTTTTATTTAATAATCATAATTGTCAATACATCCACACAATAGCCCATCCATTTATTATTAAAATAAAAAAGTTGACTAAATGACACTATATTTTGTCACCTCTCTCAAATCAAACCTAAACATGATGAAAACGACTAACACTATTAAATGCATATTACAGAAGAAAAAAATGCATCTTCTTGGTGGAAAAAGTAATAAATTAAATTTGGTATTTTGAGTTTCTTTTTGATATTTTATTTTGAGTTGTTTCTTTTAACATATGTATAGCAACTTAATCACAAAATGTGCACACTTTATAGTCAGCAAATTTATCTGTTTCTTGAGGCCTATCTTTACATCTTTAGCTGTGAATGTGCTTTACGTTTGTGCTCATTTATGTTTAAATAATAGTATTTTGAGTAAAGAAGTGAAAATTAATATTTTACGGGTGAAATATTTCATCACTATCTAAATCTTTTTTATTTTTGCAAAAAACATATATGATTTTTTTTTTTTTAAATTTATAATCTCAATCAATTTTCTCTCCATTTTTATGAAAGGGGTTCGAATCTAAAAGATTTTGTTTCCACACAAATTTTTTTTACTAACCGAACTATTCGACTCCCGCATAAATGTTCGATATATGTATTTATAAATAACAACTAATGTAAAACGTTGTCTAAATTTATAATAGACTCATCCCAATCTTTGTTTGAAAACCTAAAAATTATAAGGGTTGGTTGTTTCTGAAACATCAAAATTTTATTTTTATTTCCTAACTTAATCCTATGTTATGTGTATTATTGTAAAACTTTGACTGTCGTCAAAACAAAATAGAAGTATAATGATAAAATAAGAAGTTCTTTTTTTTTTTTTTGGGTTTGCCCCTCCTGATGGTGAGGATTGGAGAGCTTCTTATTTTTCTTAATTTTCGAGACTATTTTTTTCAAGAGAAAAATTTATATATGATAAATGACACGTGTTTTAATTATTTTGAAAATAATCAATTAAAATAGAGAAAAAAAATATAACTAGAACACGTGTCATTTACTAATTGGACGGTCCTATAGGGACCGTCTCTACATAAGTTTTTCTCCTTTTTTAAACCCTTTATCATCAATGTCCGAAATACTGCTATGTTTTTTTAGGAGAAATTGTTTGAATAAAATACTTGCTTGTGATATGATTTCAAATGAGAGAGAAAAATGAAAGAGATATTTTAACATGAATTAGAAATATTATTTGAAAATTGAGAGACAAACGAATGAGATATAGATATTAAGTATAGTAAAATTAATTATCTCATTTAAATTATAAAACCGATGATATCCGAAATATTTATATGTTCAATACTTTCTTTTTGGAATCGTTGAAAACCCCGCCGCCAAACCATCCCTTCCGGGCTTAGGTGGAGTAAATAAACCCCCCGACTGTCCCAAACTCTTACAAGAAACGCACTCCCTGGATTCGAACCCAAGATCTCAAGGTGAGATCCTGAGCCGTAGCTACACCATCAAGACACGCCCCTTGGGACTTATAGGTTCAATACCTAAAATAGTTGTTGACGGCTGATTTTGGTCTTAGGGCAATATTGGAATATTACTCCCGAGACAATCCTCCCTCAATAGTGAATTTGTTCGGTTATGGGAGAACCAAAAATAAACTTAGCAAAAGACAGATAAATACGCCAATCGACAAAGAGATTTAACGTGGTTCGGCGGATCGGATCCAACCTACGTCCACGGGCACAGAACGAGTGATACTTTATTACTGAAATATGCTTTTCTGCTACTGTTTTGTGTTTACAAGCCTGATGGTAAGGATATTGATGCCTTTACTTACACTTTCCCTTTCTATTTATAATAGTGAAGAAATCAGATTCCTCTTCCTATAAGGATTCCTAATTGAAACTATATTCACTTCCCATACCCTATCAGAATAGGATAACTTATCTCCTTACCCCATAAGAATAGGATAACTTATCTCCTTACCCCATAAGAATATGATAACTTATCCTCTTACCCCATAAGAATAAGATAACTTATCTCTGGAGCATATCTCGCTATCTGGTCGGTCTTCATGAGGTCGGTCATGATAGTCTTTTGAACTGAGAATGCTGCTGTCGATCTGATAATGTCCGGTCATCCGATCTCAAGTGGTCGGGTTACCGCTCATAAGTGCTCGGCCCCAAACTCATGTGGTCGGGTCGGTATTTAATGGTCTCGATCAAGAAAGGAGTTACCCTTTTACCCTTGCCGTATTGCTTAAATATCATAGGACCTGAAAATATCACCAACATCTGTGCCCTAGTTCTCGGTTCCAACAAGTGTACGAGTTGATGCCGGGAACTATATAAAAATAGTGGTATTTGCTGGTGAACTGGTAGCCAATCTTTGAAGGAGAAAATTCATCGGCCTACACTTATCTCATCCTCGGTCTGACTCAGGTGTTCGGCCTGTCCTTCTTTCTACCAACGTGAAATTCCTTTATTGCCCCTCTGTAAACCGTCCCTCGAGACACGTAACCGTCACATCTTCTTAAATGCCCATCGGATCACTTCTAGGGTTTAACGGGAGCCTGTCACTTGTCAACCATCCGACGTTCCCCCGCCAAAAAGCAAAATAATCTGACCGCTATTGTCAACCCAAAAGACGCCCAAAAAAACGACACGTGGCGTATATCTGACGCTTTCGTTCAATCCAACGGCCACAAATGCACCAAACAGACTATAACAAAACGGAGTAAACACTGTTGCCTTATTTCATGAACTCTTCGATCTTCCCAACCGTGAGAACTCTTCCTTTTTAGCTGTGACCAATGAACTCAAAGAACAACCAAGTCGTACCGAGCAATCTTCAATCCCTTCGAACGAAACAAGTAAGTCTTCTGAACGAACTCCTTGCTCTTTTTTTTTGTGTTTTGACTTTGCGTTGCTAGGGAGTGATTTATGGCTTGATTGACATTTGTTAGGGCATTTAGAACCCATAAGCTTAACTTCAGAACTTAGTTATAAACTGACCTCCTCCCTTTTTCTTTTATTTCTCGGATGTCAGGGATGTCTGACACCAGGTCTTCCTCTGCAAACCCCACTAAACCTCCGACTCCCCATGTTGAAGAGCTCTCATCGAGCTCGGGGGCACCAAGTATAGAGGAGCTTGATACTACCCCCACCCCTTCCGAAATTGAACAAGATACTTACCATCAGAGGATCCATCGGAATGACCCAGAGCCCGGTGATTTTAACTCATTGGCTCTGGACATGGACCGTCCTTCCAAGATAACTGAAGACGACCTCGCACTGCTCCGACAAAGATATGGCATTCCGATAGATATCGCCCTTGAAGTCCCTGGGCCAATGGATCGTGCTAGTCAACCTGATGAGGGTTCGGTGGCCATTCTCCCGGCTTTCTTTGAGTGTGGTCTCCGGCTACCAATTCAACGTTACTTTGCCTGGATGATGGCCGAGATGGAGATCGCCCCTTGCCAATTGAGTCTGAATAGTTGGAGGATTCTGGCCGGGCTATATGTGATTTGGAGTCGGGCGGGGCTCGGCGAACCCTACCTTGAAGAAGTGAAGAGGTTGTATCGACTGAAGGCCAACCCAAGAACGCACCATGGTTGGTACTACCTCTCTGCTTATGCTGTCTCGTCAAATATGTTGGCAAACTCCCCGACTCCAACAAAAACTTCAAGGATTTATGGTTCTGGGCCACGGGAGATTGGGGACGGGTCCTGAGATCTTATGAAGAGGAGGTTTCTGTCCCGGATATCTTTAGAGCGGGAGGTTAGGAATCTAACCCTTAGTATTCATGCTCTTGACTTTTCGATAGGTTTCTAACTTCTTTGACTTCTTCCCAGCTTGTTGGAGGGATGCTCCCAAGGTCTCTCACCAGGTCCGGGCGCGAGTGCGCTGGGCTCGGCGATATGCCGACCATTGGAAGCAATTGGTTAACGACGGGGCCTTTGTTGAGTCGGGCCTGATTCGGACTGCTCCTCCGAAGGTCCCGGGGCGGATAGGTAGGCTTCACTAACCCTCTAACCAATCCCCTTGTGTGTTTAGCATGATGATGATTTGAATTTGCTCAGTTTCTGGACTGACCACTCTTTTTGCCTTTGCTTTCTTTTTTTTTGTGTGTAGGTATGTCAAGAAGTCCAAAATACCTTGATCAGCTGGCTGGCGCAACAAAGAAAACCGGCCCGGTTGGGGCCGGGCCCTCTCGGAAACGGCCATCGACTGCTGAGGCCAGAGGAGTGACTGAAGAGGCGGCCTCGTTAGCTACTCAAAGTTTATCTCCCCCTACTAAGGTATCGCCATTAGTCTCTGCTCGTCCTGCCAGCCCATCGAAACCCACCAGAAAAAGGAGGCGTCTATTCGGGGCAGAGGAGGTCGAGCTGACTCGGGAGGTGGAGGAGGAACGGGTCCTGAACAAGAGGCAGCCCGTTCGGAAAGAGAAAAGAGTATCGAAGGTTTCCTCTAAAAAACAGAAAGGCACCGTAATTCTTGGCGTAGAACACCTCGGTCAGGACATTCGGGAGGCTACTTCTCATCTGGTGCCGACAATCAACGAACTGGCCGAGGCGGTCCCTCCGGCCAAGATTCCGAGATACGAAGATCTCTCTCCCGAGGATGTGGTTACCTTGTGTTCCCAGATGGAAAAGGTAGTTACTCTTCCCTCATTCCCGTCGTGAGTTCATAACTTAGTTTGATTTCTGATTTTCTGTTTCTTCTCGGTAGGCGACCTATCTGGCGGCCAAGAACAATGATCTTCTCCTGAGCCTTCTATCCGAGGGTGGCCAAACCCAGAGGCTCCAGAACCAGCTTAAAGAAATGGAGGCCGAGTTGGCCCGTAAAGATGAAAATATAAAGAATCTGGAGCTGGCTGCTGTTGAGGCCCATACCACAAATAAAGCTCTCAGGGCCGCCGCTTCTCTAGAGAGGAAGAATGCTGATGCTGCCAAGAAAGACTTGAAGGCTGCCCAGGCCGACAACAGGATCCTACTGGTGGAAGTACGCAGAGTCGAGTCCAAGCTGAGGGCCAAAGATGAAGAGCTGGTACGGGCCCGGGACGAGCTTAATAGGAAGGAAGCTGAGCTGGAGGCCGAGAGAGACGCAATTCGCCTTAAGGTGGTCGGAGACTGCGCCGAAATCATCCCGATGATACTGTACAACCTGGATATGGGGCCTATCCACGCGGCCATCCGCTTCTGCAAAGGGGAAATTTCACAGGAGGAGTTTCAAAGATGGTTACCCCTTTCTCCCGAAGAGGTGATGGATCCCGATCCCATTTCGATCGCCCCGGCTCCTGAAGAGGATCGACCTGAGGCTCCTGCTTTTGAAGAGATTCGGTCTGAGGCTCATGTTCCTGCTTCTGAAGCCGCAATTGTTGAGGCCTCCCAGGCCGTCCTTGTGGGATCCATTGCCCCCCTCCCGAGGTCGAGCCCAGCCAGTTGCCACTCGTACCTGTTGAGGAAGAAACAATTGCCCATGCGCGGGCTGAATTGTAGGGGTAACCCGAATGGGGCCCCGTGTAATCCCGAACATATTTATTTTTCTTGTAATAACTCGTTTCACGATCATATTTATGTGAATATTTTTGTACACTTCTATTTCACTTTTCTTTTTTCTTTTTTCTTTTTTGTTTTTTGTTTTTTTTTTGTCCTTCATGACTCGCTCCGGTTGCTCTCCCAAAAATGTCCATTTGAGGACCGACTCCGAGCTAGGAGAAACACTTGGCTCACTGGGGGAATGTTACGTCCCCAATTTGAGAAGATAGACTCGGTGGGATGCAAACTGACCCCGAGCTAAGAGAAACACTTGGCTTTGGGGGAATGTTACTTCCTCAGACCAAAAGGACGAACTCGGTGTAACCCGACCCCAAGTTGAGAAAAACACTTGGCTCTGGGGGAATGTTATGTCCCCAGACCAAAAGGACGGACTCGGTGGGACGTAACCCGACCCCGAGCTGAGAGAAACACTTGGCTCTGGGGGAATGTTACGTCCCCAGACCAAAAAGATGGCTCGGTGGGACATAACCCGACCCCGAGCTGAGAGAAACCAAGTGGCCTCGGCGGAACAGAATCCAGCCCCGAGCCGAATAATCTAGGTGGCCTCGGTGGAACGAAATCCAGCCCCGAGCCGAATAACCAAGTGGCCTCGGTGGAACGAAATCCAACCCCGAGCCGAATAAACTATGTGGCCTTGGCGGGATGAAATCCAGCCCCGAGCCGAATAATCTTTGGGACTTGTTCAGAAGGGAAGCGAGTCAACCTTTTGAAGCCCTACCGAATCTGACATGGGCGTCCCCTTGCCAAACCAGCGAAAAACAAAAACAAAAACTTTAAAATTGAAAAAACGGGGGGTGACTCAATGCTTAAAAACGCTAAAGTGTAAACAATCAGCACAGATTCCTTAAAACATCGTCCTGTCCGAGGTTTCCAAAACACAATCCTGAATCTTTCAATTCAGAGTCTCGGCGAACCAGGATTTGGATCAAAGAGCATTTAGAATGGTAAGGGCACATCCTCTATACTTCAGGTCGCCATGAAGCCTGTGTATTGTTTGAGGGCTCCTCCTTACAACGCTGGAGCAAGCATACGCTACGAGGGCACAATCCATCCCCGTGCTATACTACTCACGGATCCGAACGATCAAAAATAGGGATCAAAGAGTGTCCGAAGCATTAAGGGAATGCTCCTCCTTATGCTCGGTAACACTGGAGTAAGCAATCGCTACGAGGGCATGATCCCTCCTCGTGCTATGCTTCTCACGGATCCGAATGATCGAAGAAATAGGTAGGGATCAAAGAGTGTCCGAAGCATTAAGGGAATGTTCCTCCTTATGCTCGGTAACACTGGAGCAAGCAAACGCCACGAGGGTATCATACCTCCTCGTGCTATGCTTCTCACGGATCCGAATGATCAAAATAGGGATCAAAGAGTATCCGAAACATTAAGCGAATGCTCCTCCTTATGCTTGGTAACACTGGAGCAAGCAAACGCCACGAGGGTATCATCCCTCCTCGTGCTATGCATCTCACGGATCCAAACGATCAAAATAGGGATCAAAGAGTGCCCGAAGCATTAAGGGAATGCTCATCCTTATGCTCGGTAGCACTGGAGCAAGAAAACGCCACGAGGGTATCATCTCTCCTCGTGCTATGCTTCTCACGGATCCGAATGATTAAAATAGGGATCAAAGAGTGTCCGAAACATTAAGGGAATGCTCCTCTTTATGCTTGGTAACACTGGAGCAAGCAAACGCCACGAGGGTATCATCCATGCTCATGCTATGCATCTCACGGATCCAAACGATCAAAATAGGGATCAAAGAGTGCCCGAAGCATTAAGGGAATGCTCCTCCTTATGCTCGGTAGCACTGGAGTAAGCAATCGCTACGAGGGCATGATCCCTCCTCGTGCTATGCATCTCACGGATCCAAACGATCAAAATAGGGATCAAAGAGTGCCCGAAACATTAAGGGAATGCTCCTCCTTATGCTCGGTAGCACTGGAGTAAGCAATCGCTACGAGGGCATGATCCCTCCTCGTGCTATGCTTTTCACGGATCCAAACGATCAAAATAGGGATCAAAGAGTGCCCGAAGCATTAAGGGAATGCTCTTCCTTATGCTCGGTAGTACTGGAGTAAGCAATCGCTATGAGGGCATGATCCCTCCTCGTGCTATGCATCTCACGGATCCAAACGATCAAAATAGGGATCAAAGAGTGCCCGAAGCATTAAGGGAATGCTCATCCTTATGCTCGGTAGTACTTGAGTAAGCAATCGCTACGAGGGCATGATCCCTCCTCGTGCTATGCTTCTCACGGATCCACTGGCCAGAAAAAACGTATAGGAACATACTCCCTGCGGTCGTATTTTCCCAGCTGGCCAGACCGACCATCTTTCGGGGGCACTCCCTCCCCGTGATTACCATCTCGAAATATCCCCTATGAATGTAGGTTATAGGGTAGTTTCTGCTCCAGTTTTGGGGGTTTGATTTTACTACGAAAGGCTTTGCGTGCTCTCTTGTGCGCTTCATCCCTTGATGTACATTTGACATGAGGGAGGTCAGAGTACTTCTACCCGGTTTTTTTTTTTTGGCCCCGAATCATCCCCCCGCGTCGAGTGTGTCCTGGAATATGCCTTTCCTACAACTCTCTGCGGGATATTTTGGGAGAGGGCTTATTCGATTCTCTTAACCCTGGTCGGGTTGTTTAGAAAAAGAAATAAGGAAAAAACTTATTGGAAGTATTTCCACAACATCTCGGCGTTCCAAGGCTTTTTTAGCCGTGTGCCGTCCAGCTGTTCCAAAGTATAGGCACCCGGCCTTACTACTTCCATAATTCTATAGGGCCCTTCCCACTTGGCACCTAGCAAACCTTCCTCCGGCCTTCGAGTGTTCAAGGTGACCCTTCGTAATACCAAGTCACCTGGAAGAAAAATACGGGCCCGAACTCTTTTGTTGTAGATCGGGCCATCCTTTGTTGATAGACTGCCGTCTTCATAGCCGACTTCTCCATCTTTTCTTCGATCAGGTCGAGATGACTTTTGATGAGTTCTTCATTATATCCGTCCTTATAATGTCGGACCCGGTGGGTAGTCATTCCGATCTGTGCTGGAATTACCGCCTCGCATCCGTATGATAATGAAAACGGAGTTTCCCCTGTGGCGTCTTTATAGGTCGTCCGGTGTGCCCACAACACCTCTGGTAACTCCTCGACCCATAGCTCTTGCAGGCTCCGAGCCGAGCTTTAAGATTGGATTTGATGGTTTTGTTTGTCGCCTCTACATGCCCGTTAGACTTGGGATGGGCAGGTGAGGTGAATCTTAAAGTGATCTGGAGGTCTTCACAGAGCTTCCTGAAACCTTTGCTATCGAACTGTTTTCCATTATCGATTATGATAGCCCAAGGAATTCCGAACCCGGGGATGGCTTTGCTAGAAGTGGGGGCTGCGTCAGGTATTGTTTCAGCTGTAGGAAAGCCTCTTCACATTCTGGCGTCCAGTTGACCTCCTTTTTTGCCTTCTTGATGATTTTGAAGAAGGGGTGGCACTTGTCGGTTGCTCGGGAAATAAATAGATTGAGAGCGGCCACCCTACCAGTCAGGCTTTGTACTTCTTTCACCGTTCTGGGAGATTTTAAGTCCAGAACGGCTTGGATTTTCTGCGGGTTTGCTTCTATGCCTCGAGAGCTTACCATGTAACCCAAAAACTTTCCCGAGGCCACTCCGAAAGCACACTTCTTCGGGTTGAGTTTTAAATTATGCTTCCTCAGCAATTCAAAGGTTTTCTTTAGATCGGCCACGTGGCACCCTGGCTCCTTAGACATTGTTATCATATCATCAACATAAACCAACATCGATGTGCCGATGAGTGGTTTGAAGATCTTGTTCACCAGCCTCTGAAAGGTTGCGCCCGTATTTTTCAATCCAAAGGGCATTACTTTATGACAGTAGAACCCCTGATCGGTAACAAAGGTCGTCTTCTCCTCGTCCTCAGGATGCATCTTGACCTGGTTATATCCCAAGAAGACATCCATGAAGCTTAACAGTCTCTGGCAGGCCGTTGAATCTACCAACTGATCTATGTTTGGTAGTGGGAAGCTGTCTTTTGGGCACGCTTTGTTGAGGTCGGTGAAATCTACACACATCTTCCATTTTCCATTGGATTTCTTTACTAGTACCACATTTGATACCCACTCCAAGTATTTCACTTCTCTGATGAAACCAGCTTTTAACAGTTTTTCTACCTCGGCAGCCATTGCCCTGCACCGTTCTTGGTTAAAGGTTCTTCTTTTTTGTTTGACTGGCTTGTGTGATGTGCTTACTGCCAAACGATGATTGATGAATTTCGGATCAATCTCGGACATGTCGTCGTGCCCCCATGCAAAGACGTCTGGGTACTCCTTCAGACATTTCAGCAGATCCTGCTTCAGGACCTCGTCTAAGTCTCTCCCTATTTTCACATTCTTTCCTGGTCCGAAAAGTTCCATCACTTCTAACTCTTCGACTGCCCCCGGCCGGGTAGTCATTTTTGGCCGAGGACCTGTGTCTTTACTTGCTTTTTCCTCGTCTTCACTCCCGTGTCTTTTCCAGGTACCTGCTCCAATGCAAAGGGTCTCCCTTGAGAGGGTGGCGAAACAGCTCCGAGCCACATTCTGGCTTATGCACACAATTCCAATCCCTTCGCGGGTTGGGAATTTCAACTTTAGGTAATAGCAAGACATTGCAGCTTTTGTCTTCATCATGAAAGGCCGACCAACAATGACTTGGTAACTGCTCATGCAATCCACCACCGTGAAGTTTATCATAATCGTTCGAGTTCGGGGACGGGTTCCGATCTTCATTGCCAATTGTATTCTTCCCAGTGGGACGACCGTTGAGCCCCCAAAGCCGTATAGGGGAGTCCCATCGTCGGTTAGAGTCGCATACTCCACACCAAGGCCTTCCAAAGCCTCCTTGGAGATTATATCCACCGCACTCCCAGGATCCACTAGGATTTTGTCTACCTCAGAACCACCGATTGTCGCCTTGATTATTAATGCATCATCGTGGGGGAAACTCACCCCTCGAGCATCCTCATCCATGAACATTATTGACACTGACCGACCGCCTTGAATTATTGAGGCCCGTTCTGTTCTCAACACTTCCAACCCCTGAATCCGGCTATAATTTTTTCTTGACCGGTTAGAGTCCCCGGCCAGTGTTTTTCCCCCTGCGATAACATTCACTTGTCGGCCATGTGCTATATGCCTTGCCGTCATAACTTCATGGTTAATGTAATTGTTCAAATACCCATTCCGCGTTAGGTCTTCCATTTTCTCCCGTAGGTCTTGGCATCCATCCGTTGTATGTCCCCGAAGATTATGATGTGCGCAATATGATTTATTATTCCTCCTGTCTGGCGGGAATCTCCTGGGGTCAGGTTCTATCAAAAGACCTTTTCCCTGGATTTCCATGATGATTTGCCCAAGTGGTCTATTTAGAGGAATGAATGCTTCTTCCCTGGCCACATGGTTTACCTGGGTCGAGATCCTTTTTTTTTCTGGTCATCCTGAGGTACCGGTTTGAATTCCCTTCGCCTCGGGGGTGGTTTTTTGAATTCCCTGTCTGGTTTGCGAGCAGCTTCCGCTCTCGCCGTCCATTTTCTGATGGTTGTCCCCCTCTGGGAGATTCTTTCTTCATTCTCTAACGAAACAAACTTCCGGGCTGTTTCCAGAGCGGTGGCATAGTCTGGTGTATCTTGGATCCTCAGGTGGGTCCACAGATTTCTGACCTTTAACGCCCCCTTCAAACTTTCCAAGGCCTCGAGTGACTCATATCCCCCGACCTCGAGCACCATGTTATGGTACCGTTCAATGAAAGTCTTCAGGGGCTCGTCGTCCCCCTGCTTCATGAGCCTTAATTCCCCAATTGTCTTCTTTGGGACGTATACCCCTTTGAAGTGTCGAACAAATGACCTTCTGAGTTGAGCGAAGCTACTGATGCTTCCCGGGGCAAGACTTCTGAACCATAGAATGGCAGACCCGCCCAAGTTTAGGGGGAATACTTTGCAGACGGCATCCCCTACTACTCCTTGGATCTCCATCAACAGGACAAAACTCTCAATATGGGATTTTGGATCAGTGTGGCCTTTGTAGAGCGTCATGGACGGCATGTTGAATCGCCTTGGGAATCTTACCGACCTTATTTCTTCTGTGAAGGGAGATTCAACCTCGCCGTCCCGAGCATCTACTGTATCAGTTTTGGGGTTTACTCCCCACTTGGCAATTTATTTTCTTAACCAAGATTTTATACTGCTATCTGTGTTACCGTGCCGCCTCCTGCGTCATTCTTTGCGTCTGTCACCCTAGGTGCGGCGTTCCTCATGGCTTGAGATTTCCCGTCCGGCTTCACTATCCTTCATATCTCCCCTTCTGGTGTCGTGGGGGCCTTCATAGGAAGAGTCTGGTGACTGTCTCCCCTCTTCTTCTTCCCACGTATCCTCTGTTTGTAAATCTTTTTCTACTACTACGGACCTCATCCCGTAGGGACCCTTCCTCCTCGGTTCATTGTCATCGCTCACATCTGTGACTCTTTTTCCTGCCGCTTTTTCGCCTCTCCTCTGACTGGTTCCGGCTTCAAGCCTCTCATTATTCGTTTCTTCCATCCTCTCCAACCTGTTCATTATGGACTTCAACAGGTTTTGATTTTCCTCCCTTTCTTTCCTCATATTTTCCTCTATTTTCTCAATCTCAACGGGATTCACCAGCCGACTCACAAGGGAAGAAACCTGCCTGGGTCCGGTTTACCCGAGCTATTCCTCAAAGATGCGAGCCATGGGGTAGTAACACTCCGACCTCGGCGGTTTGATAATGACATCGGAGATTGGCGTGCCGCGAGGGGTTCGCGCTTTTCCCACATACACTATGTCCCTTGATGCGTTCTGGATCCTCAAAGGTGAAAGGAGTCAGGTCGGAACACTTCCACCCAGGGGTTTGATAATGACACCCGAGATTGGTGAGCCACGGACTTGGTGCCCTTCCTAACTACTGATCACCCCTTCGCATCGAGCATATCCCAAGAATATTGAACATAGCTTTCGCATTCAATTAATAAACAAGTAAAATGGACAAGTTTCTTAATTCAAAAGAGAAAATTTTATTCATATTCAAGGGACCTGCTGCCATTCTTACAACTCTTTGCGGGTCATTTTAAGAGAGACTTTTATAATAATTTCTGGTTCTTGTCTTGGAGTTCGACATATATTCTAGTCTGAGCTTCTTCAGATCCTTCTGGTCTGAACTTGATTTGAAGTTTCCCGACCGTATTGACAGGAATCCCCCCACCGGACCGTTCACGACCATTTCTGAACAAATCGGGGCCTGACCGAGATATTTTGTTCTGACTCTTTGTGGCCCGCCTCGTGCGATTTTTTTCATTTCCTCTCATTCGGGGAGACCACAACACTGAACGGAGGGGCTCTGATGGATGCCGACCTCATGCCTTTGGCCTACTGGTTCCCTGGCCGATCCTTGAGGACTACCTTGGTGGTGGAACTGAGGACCTGGCAGGCCGAACAAGCGTAGCACCTTCTTCTCGGAAGAACTTGTTCAGCTGCGACCGGGGCGGGCAAACGTCACCCATTACATTTCATTCTACAACTCAGTCCTAATGGGTGATCATTGGCCATCCTTTTTACATTCCATTCTACAACTCAACAAGGAGAGCCATTGCTTCCCTCATCTTTCCCACTGTCGCCAATCTTCTTTCCTCTTGCGAACCCTTTTCTCTTTCCTTTCTGACCAGCTTCTTCCCATTCCCTTTCCTTTTCATCCAGTCTTCCTTTCGCTTTCCCAAACCACTCTGCTACTGAATTCTCCAACGATCCATGGCTTCTGCCTCCCGCCATCGTCTCACTACGCAAGTTGCTTTTTGTTCTTTCCCTACAGACGGCGCCAACTATTGACGGGTGATTTTCATCCCAGGGGTAGTTTCGAGATAACCCTCCCGAGACAACCCTCATTCAACCTTGAATTTGTTTGGTTATGAGGGGACCAAAAGCAAATATAGCAAAAAGACAAAGAAAACACAAAAATTGACAAGAGAGTTTAACGTGGTTCGGCGGAGCAAGTCCAGCCTACGTCCACGGGAACAAAGTGGGATGTTGTTTTTATTATGAAAACTAGCTCGGCCGACCTGTTTTCAAGGAAGATCTAAGCATAACCGAGCTGTTTGCCTTTCAAAATTTTTTACACAATTAATGCTCCATCTTTTTGTTACAAATTTCGCTATCCACTTACAAATGAAACTAACTCTCCTTTATATACTCAAGGAGTTACAACACTATTCCCACGCCTTAATAACATCACCCACGTGAACTTCCGGTTGATTGACGGGTCCTCTGCCCCAAGACTGTCTTCACCGAAAGCAAACCTGCCATTTGACGGCTTGTCACATCAACCTGTTTTGCACACAGCCACACACCATAATAATGATGCCAGCCTGTAAAGTGCTCTCAAATAGTGGTGTATGCCAGAAGAAAAAGTCCGAATTACCCATGATCACACGTCGGTCTTTGAGAGGTCGGTCAATGATCTGCCGAGCTACCCAAACTGTTCCCGCCCCGACCCATAATATTCGAGCTCATCAACCTATCCCAGGAGGAAAGATAAAACCAAACTGAGCCGCCGGTCTACTGTGGTCGGCCTTGGTTCTCATGTTGTCGGTCTCTGAAGTCTACACCGCGTTGTGTCCCCTGATCGGCCAGATCCGGGAAACTGTGTCCGGACTCTCTTCCTTGCTGAGGAACAAACCAAACCCTCTGAACATCTGATCTTCCAAAAAGGGAGGGAATTTCCTCTCTGCCCTTACCGAACTATTCAATTTACCTTAGTTGCAAAAATCACCATCAACAAAATCAATAAGATACAGTAGCAGCAATAGGATGAGCAGTAATGAAGCCAATAGATTCGTCATCCAGGAATCCTCAACGCCGCATGCAGCACAACAATCACAGCCCCAATCAGCAAGGCTACAACAGCACAAGTGTCAGCATCGACAGCACACGAAGCACCACACGATCGTCAACCAATGGCTCGCCGTCATCACGTGAGAAATAAAGATGCAGCCATGCATGCAGTCATCATGACTATGAACACGTTCAGAGATATGGGGTGCCACAAGAGGCTCAAGAACTGCACCAAAAGGACGATCATGGCGTAGTTCATGCGGAAATATGTGGCGTTGAATTTTATTATTGCTATCGCATTTTTCACACATAGTATGAGGATTGGTAAGGATGGCAACGGGCCGGGTAAGCCCGGCCTGAGCTTGGCAAATTGAATTCCGGCCCGGACTCGAGAAAAGCCCGGCCTGGTTCTGTCGGGTTCGGGCTCGAGCCGGGCTTGGCCGGGACAAGATTTTTTTAATATAAAAATTATAAATATAAAAAATTTATTATATAAATATATATTTTATAAAATATATATATATATATATATATATATATATATAATTATTTATTTTAAGCCCGAGCCATGCAGAAGCTTTTTGGTTGAGCCCTACTCGGGCCTGAGCTTTTTTCACCCTGGGCCCGAGCTTTTTTGCCACCCTTAAGTATTATGTTGTTAAAAATCATTTTTAACGCATAGTACTATAATTCTCATTTATTCTACGTAGCATGATTAGTAAGAAACATATAGCAACTATTGTAACACGTCACACATACAACAATCCAATAATATCTTGCCACGTTATTAAAATAATAAAAAAAAACTAAATACTTGATATTTATATTTAATATATATAACTCAACATAATATGTATTTGTTGGTTAATAATACCATATCACTCATACAACAGTGGTAACAAAGAATTACTCCATATACAAAAACTTATTTGAAATAAATTAAATATTTTAGAGGTCGAAATTTGTAAATAATAAATAAATATCAAGATTTTAAAATTATAAGGATAAATTTATAAATAATTTATTTTAATAATAAATATCAGATTAGGTCAAATCTAAATTTTCACACTAAAACTGAGACTTGACCTGGGATCGGATTTTTTCCGACCTGAAAATATTTTTAAAGTTTCTGAAGCCAATGATACCGGTCTTAGTTATATTAGTAAAAAAAATTAGATAATATAATTTTTGTTCTGTATCGAGATGAGTGAGGAAAGAGTTTGGTTTCTATTAAAATAGAATGAACGGTATTAGCACTTGAGATAATATATATATATATATATATATATATAATTAAGATCATGTTCTCACATGCCCAAAAACTATAAATTTTGGTTGTTTAAATTTTGAAATTTGGTCTATATTTAGAATTTATATTTGCTACATGAACAACTTTTATGATGAGCAGGATAAAGCAATGAACTAAGAAAAGCTTTTCAGAAAGATATTGTGATTAGGAAGGGGAAAAGGGCAAAACAAGTAAGAAAATAACAATAAGAAAATGAAATGACTAGTAATTTTTAACAAAGAACCAAAACTTGGACAAGAAAACAATATCTAAAAAGTATTTAGAATTTGAAATTTTAGTTGGAACTACATGTGTGTCGATTACATAATAATTGTGGTTGTGTGTTAATTTCAGTTAGTCGGATCCCGCCGCGTTGTGCGAGTTCCTCTTTTTTTTTTTTTAAAAAAAATTAATACATATATATATATATATATATACACGTGTGTTAATATTTTAAATTATTTTTCCGTTTGCTGCATGTTTGTATTTTTCACTTAATAGTAATTCTAAACCCACATGCACTTTAGCACATTTCTTGAAATATTTTGTAGATGAAATGTCCAACTCATGCATTGCAAATCTGATGCCGAATTTGACAATAAAAAGAAATGACATGTTAGTTGATCGCGATTTTACTACTGCACGCAAGTGCACATATCGATCAAGTAATATAGTGACAATAAGTCGAATATCGTACACACATATACTTATATCCTCTTTACTAATTATTAAGACTACTCAGCTAGATTATCTAAATTAAATTAATTGTAGTTCTTGGTAATAAATTAAACTAACACTTAAAGAAAGTAAAGGAAAATTGAAAGCGTCAAGTTGAAACCAATGAGAGATAAACATCCAGGGTTGTGAATCTGCCCAATATTATTCGAGAGATGAATTAGTATTCTTATACTTGTGTAATAAATTAACTTATTAACCTGGAACACAAAATTATCCACAAGCCTATTTCGATGGTCATGTGCAAATATTATGAATAAGCAAATTAACTACATGTCTATGTTAATTAACTTAAACTAAATTCATTAAGATCAAGTTCCAATTGTGGTTACACACGCCCTACTGTTATATTTCTATCATGCAGAGAAATCTCTTAGATGAGATAGTACATTATTGAACCTAAGGCTAAACATAAAATTCATTTTTCAAATTCAATTATGTTTACCACATCAATCTTATTGTTGATCGAGCAACAAAATACATTAAACATAAAGTTCAATAAATAAATCAACAAATCATACAAGCTATAAGAAAAAATAATTGTATAAAATTAGAGTACTAGGTTTCATCACAACCCTGGATTAAGAGTTTAATTACAGCACATACTAGATAACTCTGAACAAATAATTAAAATTCAACCAAACATCAAAGAAGAAAAGAGAAAGGAAAAACTCTGTTGAGATCGGCAGTCTTCCGCTTCCTAATGTTGAGCCTATATGCTTGTACTTGCTTGATGTGCTTTGTTTTTCTCTCAAAAGTCTCATTGAGCCTTCAAAAGTATGATTCTTTAGGGTTTGAATGAACTTATTCTTATATAGGGAGTGCTAGTAGCTTTCTTTCTTAAAAAATAATAGTTCTTCATACCCCATGAATCGGGATCGCGTCGAAACACACATGGCCCAACGTCGTGATGATGATTGCTTCAATTGAGTGTCATGAGAGGGAACAAAAGTAACATTTTACCTTAAAATAACATTGGGATGCGTTGGAACACAACGCGACGCGCACGTTGAGTTTTGGAATGTGGCCCGATTTCACTATGATTTTTTCGATTCTTAGTGCGATTAGTCCGCCTTAACCGTAATATCATCTGGACCTACAAAACATACCCAAAAATGTAATATTCCGCATTTTCGAAATAGTTATGGAAAGTTCTTGGATCGTAGTTTCGGACTTGGAACGAGACAATGATGGAAAATAAGAAGTTTAAGTATTGAAAAATATGTTGGAATGTTTTAAAATGAGATCTCTTTGCGTGGGAAATCATGTAATTCAGAAGGATCTATTACGCGTATTTCTTTTAGATATTTCCATATGAGTAAGTTTCGTTATTTTGGCAATAAAAATAGTAAACAAACTTCGATTAAGGTTATTCTTGATCCGTTGGAAATATTTTCCGAAGACGAACAATATCGTGTTGAATATTTTTCGAAATTTATACCAGAAAAACCTCATAATATGAATTTCTGAAATTTCCCAATGATAGGAGCCAAGCTGTAATTCAGAACGTAATTTTCAGAACTATTCTATATATATCCCATGGTTTCCAGAATTCATAAAATAGTAAAAGCTTATTTGATCCCTTCACCCGACCCCTCCCATGAATTGATGAAGCAATAACAGCATCAGCCACGTCGGGCCATCGCCGACCGACAGGCTGGTGCTGGCCGATGCGTTGAGCCTTGTCTTGGCCAACAGTATCCAATGACCGACCTAAAGCCTTCGAAATCTGGTGAAAGGAGCAGAAGAACGTGCACCACTTCCAAGCTTGATCCCGGCTCGTCGCTTCGTTTCACGGGTTGAGCCATCTGTCAAATCGAAGCCCTTAAAGAGTACTACAAGATGATGGTGATGGTTTTTACGATCTATGCTCGATTGCACGTAAAAAGAGGAGAAAAGTGGCCATGAACAATAATCTTCTTGTGAACAGTAACTTCGATTCAAATTCTATCAATTCTTACGAGCTCGTGGGAGTTTTGGGAGTTGTATATGCTCTCGGAATCTTAGTAAGACCTCCCGGAAAAAACTTGATTTTTTTTAAGTAGATATAGTGATGGTTATATAGATATATATGTTGAGGCAGTTGTTGGAACCCCTAGGGTCGGATCGGTGCCCCGGGTAGCGGAAATGGGTCTAACCCATGGATATCAAGTATGGGTGTAAATTTAAATCATTTAATGAAATACTATATTCCATTACGAGTGTATAGGAAAAAATCGGAGTCCGGAAACTCCCGAACGAACAAAAATAAAATTACCGCGCGCGTACTCGCGTACGTGCGTGCTAGTGCACGCACGCACTGTGCACGATACAGTTCACACGCGCACTGTAACAATCAGCTCTATAATTTTTTTTTTTTTAATTTACATTTGTTTCTTTTGCTCAGCTCACTGGAACTCACTTTCCAGTGTGCCGATGCAATTAGGGTCTATTACCCTAATTGCTTCCGGTCTTCCCTAAACACTTCAAAAACACCCAAAATTAATTTTTAATTTCAAACCCAATATTAACACATGTTATAGAATAAAAATCAAAATTTTCAAAATATCAAATTTTTCCAAAAACATAAATTTATTCTAAATACGCATTTGCGTAAATTTTGAATCCAATACACAAACCATTTTAGAATCCCAATTACGAAATGTCCCGTGAACAATTCTAGTCCACCTAAAGGTGGTCAAGTGAATCTAGAATGGTAGCCATTGCTCTAAGCTTTAATCTAGAGTTCCAAACTCTAATTAATTGTTCCATGTCCACATGAACATCTTTGACCTAATTACAAGCATGTTGTGTTTATACTTCTAAAGTATCCTAACACAATTGATTAGCATTATTCAACATTAAGCTATGTGATCATGCATCTAATACACAAATAAACATAGCTTTGGAGAAGATCAAACATTACCTAGTAAGCTTGATGCAAGATTCAATCTACTTCTCATTGTTGAAATTGTTGAAGAACCTCCAAGGTGTGCAAGCTTGACTTCAAAATCCAATCTTGTTTCCAATGCTTCCAAGCTTCACTTCAAGATCCAATCTTGATTTCTCCTAGATGAAATGTTGTAGAGACCTCACAAGCTTCTCTAAACACTTCTCTAACTTAGGCTAATCTCTCAAGAATTTGCTTATGCTTGTATTTGAACTTGTAATTAAAACCTTCCTAAAGCTTGGTATTTATAGCAAAACTTAGGCAATTTTTAATTAATAAAAGTTGTAATCAACTTTTAAGTGGGCTTAATCTAATTTGTCCAAATATGTATAATTAGGTGTGACTAATCTCCATTGTCTCCCACTTTAATTTAATACAATTAAATCAAGCCAAAGATTAGGAAATGGATTAGTTAAATGTTTGCCACCTTGATTAATCCAACTAAATCAAGCCAAAACCACTTATTATTACATACTTACAATTACCATAATATCCTCAAATGGTAGAGATAATTATGATTTTACAATTAAGCCCTTGTGTAATTATTGAATTAATCTAATTAATCCAATTAGGTCAAAGTAAATAATCAATGTTATCCAATAACACTTGATTATCTTAGTTGATAATTATAATATCGAATATTATATTTTATAAAAAATAATCGGCTACCCAAGTGCTCAACGAGTACACTTCATATTGGGACTCTCTAAGTTCAGACACGTTCGTCATATAAGCCTAGCTAATAAGTCAAGTTTCCAAGACGTACATCTCATGTCGACATGTCCACAATTCTTCATAACTGATGCGATCCACCCTAGGTGATCGACTTTGGCCAAAGATTTAAGAATCGTGACTTTACTAACATGGATACCTAAACCCCTTATGGTACACATATGGGCCGACAGATCCTATCTTGCTTCGCACTTGATTACTGAGTGCATCGGTCTACACCCAACGAACATCTAGAGGCCAGACCATGAAAGGTTTCTGACATATATGGCATCTAAGTGTGGAGGATCTCACACAAAATCAATGTTATCCTATAGTCAAAGGATTACATATGCTACTCGACTCGAGGAGATTCCTATTGATGGTGGTGTGTACTTCCAACTATTAGGAATCACCTGTGAGTTATTCAGTATTCATTCCAACGAATACCCACATGTCTATACGAGTTTCCAAAACTCATGGTACATCCCGTTAAACCATTGGAACTTCAATTCCAATATACGACATGTGCTAGTCTTCTAGGTTATAGGAAGTCGACCGTATTCCAAAACCAACGACTATGAATATTTACTTTAAGAGTAGTTTACACCTAGTGTCAAGACTATTCTAAGGTCGATGTCATTCTTAGCATATCGATACATCAATTTAATACGCGTAATGACAATACCATTAATAGGGTATGAAATGAAAAATATAGTTATTTTATTAATAAATAATAAAATGTACAATTCGGATTGGCACTCCAATCACCAACTCCATCAATATATATATAAATAAATATATATATATATATATATATATATATATATATCTGTATTAGTTTGTGAGCGTAAATATACCTCGTTATTGAGTAGCGTGAACGCCAACTTTATTGTTACCTAGAATACAAGTTAGTGATTAATGATGATTGATTTGAGGTGTCATGTGATAAGTTTTGCGACTAATATGTATGAGATTCCTTTGAAATGCACGGAAGAGGACTCAAGTTGTGAGTTTGACGTATGGGCATAGCTTTGGATATTTGATTTCGTAATTGATGATTGGAAAAAAATGGTGTATGAAGGGTTTAGAGATGTTTGAAGTGTTTAGGATAAAACGAGGATAATTAAGATGTAGTTTGGTAACGGAGCTTAAGATAAGTTGGTTTGTTTTGTTTATGAGATATGGTAAGTACATGGGTCAGATATATATGAGGGTGTATGTGTATCAATCTTTATAGAAATTTGAATAATTTAAGTTAACCAACCATCACAGGTTTGGATTGGCTAAAGCCACAAGTATGGGTGGTTTGGCTAAAGCCACATATATGAGTAGTTTGGTTTATCGGTGCATGTCTGAATGATATGCATATATATATACACCAAGTTAAAAGTATGATATTTATATATGTAACACCCCGCCAGAGGCAAGGTGCTACCGGCAGGAGTATAGAAATTTACAAAAAATTGGACATGATGTATCCTAAAACTGAACAACATGGATCACAGTCCAGCATCAAAACATAATCTAAGAAAATATCAAACAAATAAAAGGACCTCGGGTCTACACAAAACACATTAAAATCATATCCTAAAGGCTCCGTGCCCATATCATCATAACCAATCAAAACATTTACTTATTACAAATAGCGTGCCCAACACGACAACAAAAACAGTAACCAAACATCCTAAACTTCTAAAACTTCTCCTAAGACACTTGCGAGGGTGATTGCTACTTGGGTGATCCACGTCATGATCATGACTTCCAAAGCTAAAATGGTTGACCCGTCTGGTAGCCAATCTGTAAAACTAGCAAACTCATTTGGTGTGAGTTATAAAAACTCAGTAAGTAACTATGCTAGTACTGCAACAAAACATACACGTCAATCACATTAGAAGTTTTTTTTTTAAGAATTATCAAGTTATTACGAGTTTTAAAATTATCAGCTTTTTATTATCATTTATATTTTATCCATGTCAAATTCTCATATTTACATATTTACATGTTGTCAATATAATACCCAGACATTCAAAGCACACAAAACATGGATTCGAAATCACAAAGTACATCATATAACATTGAAACCATTTCAATGTTGATGCATGAAGTCACATATTAATACTTATCACAAGTAAACATATTTGAAATATCATCAAATCGGTGAATCTAACAAACTTTCTTTAATACCAAAACAACTTACTTCAATATCGAAATAATCTTTCTTGAACCTTCATTAACCACGATAACCTTACAATAGCTTAACACTTGGGGGTTCATATGCATTCACACATATCGTAGCACACTTTGTTGGACAATTATGACCAATAACATCATTATTTGTAAAAGACATGGTGTTTTTGTACAAATTAACTATGTGACAAATGAAATTGCTCTTTTATCATTTTGTAATTGGATTACTTGGATAAATAAATGATAAAAGTCCATATGATTAGTACCAGATTAATAAGATGAGACAATATTAATCCATGAAAGGTTTAATCATTAAATATCCTTAGTCGTAGTATTATCGAGACTGGACATCGATAATGTGGAATAGACTAGTTACACGTGTGCGCGTTATGGAAGCTTAACGACATAGTTCCCATATATTTAAGTATTTGATACTTATACAAGTGTGATAGGAGGTTCTGTTAGCCGTTGGACCGGGAACAGCTTCGCTCTGGATAGACCCCTCGGAATCCCATTGGTAGTATGACTATGTGTCTATGGGAATCCAAATCAGGGTGGGTAGGTGTATGTGGTCTTAACCTGAGACTTTCATCGCTAATACTTGCCATAATTAGTATACTTTGGTTTTGGTCGTCCGGAGCTTTAACAGGTTCTGTGTACGCATCTTCTGGGTATACTGAGAATCGTAGTGTGTGGGTGTGATGTCAAAATGGAAGTATCACTTCAGTCATAGGGAGATGATGATCACGCAGAGATACAGAACTAGTACTCTTAAATGCTGTAGCTATCGGGATAGTATGACTAGGTCATGATTATCCGATTACAGAGACTAGTTGCTAGCGATCTGATATATGCTTCGTACGGGGCAGACACAATTCCAGCCATAGGCCTAGCATGTGACATCAGATACTGGATCGTAATACGCAATACATTGTATACTACGCCTGATACAAATTATATATATTCCATGTTGAATATATTTCTGGAGAATTGGGTATTCACAGTGCTTTGCTAGAAGCCAACCATATCTTGTAAATCGGTGAGAACGTGGTACGGGGTACGCACGTGTCGGATAATTCGACAACCGTATTTACTGCCAACATATCCAGAAATCTCTTGGGTCGCTTCCTAAAGATTCACCGATGACATTTGACTCGAACAGAATTAATCTGGGATTAATTATGAGAGAGAAAATTAATCTGGGATTAATTACGGCAAGAATTTATCTGGGATTAAATTCGTATAGAAGAGAGAACGCGATTAATTTGGAATTAATCGGCAAAGTAAATTTAATAGTTAAATTGGATTTTACTATTTAATTTATTTAATTGGGCTATAATAATATATGGATATATTAATTGAAATTGGATTTCAATACGGAATTAAAATTGGATTTTAACTCAAGCGAACGAATTAATTTGGAATTAATTCACAAGCGACTTTCGTAATAATTTTACGAGGCATAATTATTTAATTAAATTGGATTTAATTATTTAGCGACGAAAAATTCGTTTAGTCAGATTAAACGAACTGGGCCCAAAGTGTGTTGTGTAAGCCAACTTGAATTTGGAATTCAAAATTAGGTGGGACCCACAACTTACATCACTTGTCACTATTGATGATGGGTGTAGTTGGCTAATTAATGTTGGACTTTAATTCACAACACATACAACCTTTTGTAACAAGGTTTTTGGAAATTTAAAACAATATTCATTCTCTCCCATTTTCTTTCCAAAACCGTGAGCTTCATGCTTCCTAGGGAATAAATTTTGCTTCACAAATAGATCAAAGCTAGCACTTTGGGAGTCTTTGAAGGTGATATGGTAACTCACCCAAGAGTTTGGAACTCAACACAAAGGTTTGGATCATCTACAACAAAGAAAGTTTTGAACTTCTCATCCAAATCAATGTAAGTATTCCGCAACTTATTTTTGATTATATTCACACTAGAATCATGTTTAGGATCCTTGGCATGTCTTAGAGACACTAACACACTTCTCTTATACATATGCAAATGCAATTTCAGAATTCTTACACATATAAGTACATACCAATACAACTTAGTAAACACGTTTTATAACCTCTGATATCCACATCGGTTTCAAATCATTCATTCATTCATTTCACATAAGCATACACGATCCATACAAATCACAAGTTCTGCCATACATATACATACACTGGGACATATTTACAAACGTCATGCAACCAACCATAAAACACACATAACAATCGGTACATCAAAGATTGCATCATCCAAAAATACATACATATGGATGGCTTACACACACAATGCTCGTTCGTGACTCATTACCTATTTAGAATAGGTATGAGATGAATTCCGTCCGAACGGATTCCTAACTAGCTCGACTACTATACCACGAGAACATCAACCAATTAAACATATATATATATATATATGCATACATACATATCATGGCACACCCAAATACATATTCCTTTTCATACACAAGTACATCCATGAAAAATACTCCAAAACATCATTCAAACACTCAGATACATACATATGTTTCAAACATACGAATATACATCTTATAACGAATTCAAATGTCATATATTTAATAGTCCTAATATCTTGTCTTTTATCGATTAAACATATTCCTTTTCAGAATTTATATCTAGAAATATTTGATATAGTATCTTTACCGAATGAATATATCCATTTGAGGAGAACTTAGCTTATATTCCTTCCTCGTTGCACTTAACTATTCCAATCTCTATACAAATAATTTACATGTATAAGACATTAATAACTTATTAATATAGCGTACATATACATAAGTTAATACCAAATCAGAAATCAAGACTTATTCCATTTATCGATTCCGTATACCCCACTCATACATATCTTATCATCATATGCTTATACGAATACATACTCATATACTTATACATTTACGTATTCATTCACATACACAAGTTAATATCATTACAAGTTCATACCCTTATGTACATTCATACATACACATAGACATTAAGCTTATCAAACATTTCACTTCAAAATACATCAATATATACATCCAGACATTAAGATCATTGAACCTCTCACTTCATATCATAGGAATAAAAAAGTCATACCTGCGATGGTCGTTTTACTTAACTAAACATAGCCTTGAACTCTGTTCTCAAACTACCTCTTAACTATCCTCTTTTAACCTAACATGTCAATTATACACACACACACACACACACACACAACACACACACACACACACACACACACCACACACACACACACACACAACACATATATATATATATTCAAAACACGATGAATTCACTTACCTAACTTCGTGAGCACTCCAGGTCCTTGTCAAGTCTGCCAAAATAAATGGCAAAACACCGTTAGAATCATAACTTATGAAATTCCCGACTTAGCTTTGACAAAGTTTTGGATCTTTCTGGGATAACCGAATCAAGTCCGATTTTAAGGTTTTCAGTTTCAATAATCTTAAAACATCATTAGAAACTAATTCAAGCCACAAGTTAGCTTAAATCTTCTGTTTACGTGTTTTTGGAAAAGCTTCCGAAAAAGTTTCCGCAAACGCTACGGAAGGGTACTGAACCCTCCGAACTTGCCCGAATTTATATAAACACTATCTTATCATCATATATATCTTATATTTATCACCACGATCAAAAACACGTCAGTGTATAGAAAACCTACTTTAACCGTAAATTTTATATAACCTAATGGATCAATCCAATCCGTTCCGTTTTCACTCGGATTCTACCCAGTACACATATTCAATATACTCATGCTCAAATAAAACAATTTATAAAATTACGTTATTCTACAAACTTACTGAAAACATCCGAATATTTAACGACAAACTTGAAATTAGTGAATTTTTATTGGGAGGTCTTACCGAGATTTCGAGGGCATATACAGACTCCAAACCTACGAACGCGCTGAAATCGATGGAATAACGATCAGAGCTACTATTTATCGGGTTCACTATTCACTGAATCTTTCTCCCTCATTTCACGTGCAACCGTATATGGAACAGAAAATCAGTCATCGCCTACTTGTAGTACTCGCTGAGAGCTTCAATTTAGCAGGTGACTCGGGCCGTGAAATGAAGCAATGAGACGGGATCAGAAAATCCAAACTCGCGCATATATCTTCTCGTCTTTGTCGTTGTCGACATCCTGGGGCTGCCGTCGGCCATTAAAAGGTGGAGGGGTGGCCAGCGCACCCTCCTCATTGGTTGCGTCTTCCAGCGGTGGCCGGCAGGCCGCCGACGCGACCAGTTGTAGCCAAAGCGTGATTTGGGGGAAATGAGGTTGAGTGAGGGAGATGGAATGATTTTGCATTTTTTACAATTTCTAAAAAATTCTGGGTATTTATAGAAAAGTTTTCGAAAACAATATAATGACCCCGCGAAATTACAGTTAGGTCCCTACCATGGGGCTTTCTCAGAAATTATATTTCTGAAATCCTTCTTATGCAAATTTCAAAAAGTGTTCAACACGAAAGTTGTTCTTCCCGGAAAAAATAAGTCTGATGATTCGAGAATCAGCTCAATCGGAGTTTGTTTGCTATTTTTATAGCTGAAACAAGAAACGTTTAAGCGTATAACGATATAATCAGAAATCGTGTAACCGGTTCTCAAAATCACACGTTTTCTAACGTGACAAAACTTTACTTAAAAATATATCAACCTATTTTCCAACACATAAAGTTTTATTTTTGAACATCATTCAGTTTCAAATTTTAAACTTCAATTCGGAAATCTTCAAGAATCGTTCCGAAAAATATATATGATGTGAATTCAATGTATTTTGAGATACGCGTTATTCTATGATGTTGATAATCTTGAATTATATTGGGTGATGTGACCGACTTGTAGGCATCTTATTGAATGATGATGGTTTAAGGTATGTTTTGCGATGAATCTAAAATGTGAATGGATATCTTTGTATTTTGTTATATGAATGTCTTATTTTTTGTGGTTCAATTTTTGATTTATGTTAT
>SKCR01047829.1:0-58519 GCA_019454045.1 Zanthoxylum bungeanum
CGCGCACAAGTGTAATTACTAGTCTATTCCGCATTATCGATGTCCAGTCTCGATAATACTACGACTAGGGATATTTAATGATTAAACCTTTCGTGGATTAACACTGTCACATATCTTATTAATCTGGTACTAATCAGATGGACTTTTATCATTTATGTATCCGGTAATCCAATTACAAATGATAAAAGAGTAATTTCATTTGTCATATAGTTAATTTGTACAACAACACAATGTTCTGATAATGATGTTATGAGTCATAATTATCCAACAACATGTATATTAGACAAAGATCCTATGATTTACAACATAGTGCGCAATTACAACGTAGTTGTAATTGACATTGGGAAGCGCACTATAAGATGTACATCCTTAAATAAAGTTCCTGATCAAGATTTGCTAACACTGGTCGGTTAGTAAAATCCGTTGAAAACCAGTATATGTCGTATATCATGACTTGGTCCGATGATTTATCCCGATGAACCATGAGTCACGGGAGATTCATATAGACATGTAAGTGTTTATTTGATAAGACACTGAATAACTCACTAAAGATTTCATAATAAATGGTACACCAACGTCAATAGGAATCTTCACGAGCATAGTGGTTCTTCGACTTAAGATACCACAATGGGATATATGAGTTATTCTACACACTTTGATGACAGTCACGTCATCGATCTATTTGTGAGCAGACCTTCACCTGTTCGTTGGGTGTGGACTGATATTCATGATATCCAGTATGTATTAATAAAAGCTATGTCAGTCTTGTGTACAAGGCATAAGCATCCTCACATGTTTACGATCTAGTAAATCCATGGCTGTGGTATAACTTTGGAAATCAACTCCGAGTGTTATTTAGAGATTGTAAATTGAAAATTGATTGTATTATACCGAACGGATTTGACGTTTTCATCTACATCCCACATATAATACGTGTTTGATCAATCTATGAAGAATCAAAGAAAAATTCAAGAAAAAGGCTAAGGAATTGGAGGATTAAAGGTAATCTACTATAACTCTAAGCTTGAAAATTTAGTTTCTTATTTATTGAGTTGTTAGAAGGGTTCTAGGGTTCCTTTGATTCTGATTTTTTTGGGCTTTTGTTTGTGGATGATGGAGATGGAAGTGTGAAGTAGATTTGGGTGAAATTAGTATAATTTGTATTCAAATTGATCATTTGATGATGAGTTGCTATTCTATAGTGTTATGACTTCTCTTGTGACACCTAAAATTGTTCTTGGGTTGTTCATATGCGGTGACTTGATTTGGAGTTTTGATTAATTGATTTAATCTTGAAAATTTGGATTTAAAACATAAAAATTGTTAATTTTTGGTTCTGGATCACATCTGATAAAACTGAAAATTTTGTGATGAATTTGATGTCATATGAATGTAATGGATGTGTTTTGGGAGTTGGAATAATTTCCGGAAAGTATTTCGGAGTTGAAATTAACAAAAACGGCATTACCAGGTGACTTTTGAGCCAACCGGATGACAGCTGTCCAAACAATGAGTTCGTCACTGTTCGGGCAGCCCATGAACTGCCCTACCACTATTGGGGTTGACATGGGCATAAGTGTCGGGTGGTCGGATTGGTCAAAAACGTGTTTTGCGTCATTTTGCAGAAAAATAATTTTCGCAAAAGTTTCGTGAAGTTTCTATTGAATTTATGTCGCTATTTGATATCGAATAAATAAGTTTAGGTGAAATATGAATAAATTATTCATATTAGATAATGAATAATTTATTCGGTAATTTAAAATTTTTAAATTACGATTTCGCCCGAACCGCGCTTCTGCTGCGCCCTTCGCCCAAAACACAACACTAGTCTTCTACCTTATAAGAATTTGACCGTATTTCAAAACCAATGACTATAAATATTTACTATGAGAATAGTTTATAATAGTAATAATATCTCAATATCGGACCACCGAGTGTTCAATATTACTAAATGACTATTCTAAGGTCAATGTAATGCTTAGCATATTTATATATCAATCTAATATGCATAATGACACTACAATTAATAAGGTTTGAAATAAAAATATAGTTATTTTATCAATAAATAAAAAAATATACAATACATTATTCGGATTGGCACTCTAAGCATCAACTTCAACAATTTCAGACATATTTTCTTATTTTGATTTGAAAATTAGACGAAACAAAAAATATAACATAATAAGACATAATATAAAATGAGATATAATTTTAACGAGATGAGACGATACCATTTTTTGTCTAAAAAAAACAATAAACTAAATTTGGGATATTTTTTTTCCAAACATAACAAAATTGATCAAATATTGTCCCATCTCACCCCATTTTCAAGCTCTCTTTATTCTTCTGTTAGAAGCTTTTTTATATTAATTAACTATTCATGTTTTAGAAATTAAAGGTTTGTTGTATTGAAAAATGTATCTCAAATATATTAATAATTTTTTTTTTATAAGAATATAATAATTATTGATTGATATAATGTTAAGCATAAAAATAAATTTAATATTAGGTTGTCCTTAAAAATAAATGGGAAACTAACAAGATTAGCCAAAAATATTTTACCATTTGTCAAAATAAGCCACAATATTTTTGTTTTGTCAAAATATCAAACTTATTCGAAGTAGACTTCGGAGAAGCCAACTTCTCAAAAATCTATCTCGGAGTTCAGGAGTTTTAATTAATTTCATTTAAACTTCGAAGATCTGAAGAATTGACTTCGAATATCTGAAGTCTTAAGTATGGATGGGCAGGGCGCAATAAGTCGATGGTCGAACGTTTGGCCCAATCGCAATTCATCACCATTTTGCCTGCATCTAATGGATGACTAGCTATTATATAAGTGTTGACCTAAGCCCCCGTGTTGGGGCTCGGCTCCCGAAGCGTACGTGAGCTGTCTCGTACAACTCTTCCTAAGAATAAGATATTGAAGCCCTTTCTTTTTGAAATCTAAATGAAAAGAAAAAAAATTACATTTACAAGATATTAAAACTTACGAGATCCGAAGTTTAAATAAAAAAATTAAAATTTTGGAATTTCAGAATAGACTTCGGAGAAATTGCAAATTTTAGTAAAACTCAAATATTGTGATTCATTTTAATAAATGACAATTTTTTTTTTTGGGGGGCTAGCTTTAGTTAATTTCCCAAAATAAATTAACTAAATGAGTGAAATAAATTAATTACATCAGCAAATCTTGAATTTAAAGCAGCGTATAATCTAATTCAGGTCAAAAGTCAAACCGCCTCAAAGCATAAGCCGTATTTGAAGAGGGAAAAATCTGGACCGTCGATGTGTTGATGCACCGCAAAATCATAGCCATCGATGTTGACCAGCCCGCATCTATAAATATAGCCACAGTTTTGTGATTGTGTTAGTTTTGATGCCCTCTTCTCTTCTTTATTCGCTGGATCTCGCTTTGTGGTAGTATTTATTTTTTCCATGTGGTGCGATAATGATTTGATAGGAAATTCTTGATTTTTTTAAAAGTAATTGCTGACTAGTTAGTTATTGGATCGAACGTTCTCGGCTGAATTGCTTTTAAATTTGTTCAAGAAATATTGATCGGGCGGGCATCTGCTTTATCTTCTTAGAATTTGAGGTTTGATAAATCGATCGGGCTTGGATCGGTGATTTTTATAACTTCTTAATCTTGGACTTTTGTGACGCGTTTGGATAGATATCGTGAACAGATTATAACCCTAATCTTGGAAATCGTGTTTGTGAAAAATATTTAGCTTCTCAGTATCTTCCTGGTCATTCTTGTTAACAGTTTTTCAATAAAGAATTGTTCTTGGAGACGTCTGTGAAATAACGAAGTCCTTGGCGGTTTGCGGCTTATCTTACTAGTTCAATTCTCTTTCAGTTTCGATCACCTATTCTCTTCTTTCTTGCTGGTTCTCGCTTTACGGTAGATTTTGTTGGTTCTGTGTAGTTTTTTTCCCCATGTGATTTATTGTGAAGTTAATCATCTGATAGGAAATTCGTGATTGCTTTTAAATAATAAGTAATCGGTGACAATCGGACGTTCTTCGCTGAATTGCTTTTCTATTTGTTCAATTCTTGGCTACAGAAGATGGAGGTTTGAAATATCGATCGGACATCTGCTTTCTCTTCCTGGATTGAGGTTTGATAAATCGATGGATTAATAAACTGGGATTAGTCGGTGATTTTTCTAACTTCTTAATCTTGGACTTTTGAGTCGAGTTTGGATTAGATGTCGTGAATACGTTATAACCCAAATCTTGTAAATCATGTTTGTGAGAAGTGTTGTGCAGAGCATAATTAAGTGGGTTTCTCAATGAAGAATTGTTCATGAGGACGTCTGGGAAATAATGAAGTCCTTGGTGGAATACTCTCGTCATTGATCAATATGGTATCGTTTGTTTCGTGATTATTTAACATATGGTTCTGCGAGTTTGTTGTTAATTACTTTGAAAAGGCTGCTAAATCAACCATGGAGTAGTCATGGAATGAACAATGTAGAAGCCAAAAAGTAGGAAGGGGACATTCTTAAATTAAATAATCCATTTTAGGTAAATCTACTCTTGATGTTTTCCCCCTCATCAGATTCTTTGGAGTTTCCTACCTGTAGGGAATAAATGGACAGATAGCTTTTTTGTGTACTTATTTTCCAAGATTTTCTCTTTGGTGCATCTCTTTGTTATTCGAGTTAGTCGTGTTCCATTCATATGGTTTGGTTATGGGAGAGTTTGGTGTGGTCGACTTCTGAACACATATTTTGGGTTGTGTTGAATTAATATTGGGACTACTCATGGACTTTTTCCCAATATACCATATCATTTGCTTGTTGCTGTTTAGTCATTTACTTGATCATTGTTGTTTGTTTGATTACAACGAATGAATTCTGGATTTTTTTTATTAGTTATTTACTCTCTAAGCTGGCAGTGTATGATAAGATACGTACTCCGTGGTTTGCTTTTTATTTCAGCATAATACTTTCAAGTACGTTTTGAACTGCTTTGGCCATTGGGTGTTTTTTTCAGGAGTTGGAGGTTATGTACTTTGGCAATTTGTTTTTTTTTTTTTTAAGGAGTTGGAGGTTATGCGGTGTCTTATCACTTATGCACACTATATGAATGCTGATCTTGCAATTTTGGTTGCAGTGCTTCTCAGCAATGTTGTCATCTCTGAAATTGGGGCTATCTCTGCCTGGTTTGTTTAATTCCCAAATTGATTTTTGGCTTAATTTATCATGAGCTAACTTCTAAATGATGGATGCTACTTCAACCTTCTTGTGCTATTTTCTGGAGGAAAAAATTATTGAATCAAATATTTTATGAGATTGCCTCTTGTAGCTATGTAATCCATTTCTAAAATTTGCTAGAATTCTTTTGCAATGATGTGTTGAGGATTCAGCCGCAGCAGTGCATCTCAGAGCAGTCAATAGAAAGGACATGATCTAACTGAAATTTAATAATTGATTGTAACACTATGAAGCTGTCAGGGGTTTAACTTAGTATGTGGGGTTCTATGCTCGGCTGTCGTTACATGTCTCCTCTATCCCTTTCCTTATCTGCTGCGTTCTCTCTCCTTGGTGGATACCCCTATGGTCTAAGACGATGTTTGGTTTGTGGGTTGGTACATAAAGTCCAACTTTATTATACCATAACTGTTTTATCACACTCTGTGGTTTTGCCGAGGTAAGATCAATTGCTTTGTGCAACCATGTTTCGTAGGGTAATGCCGTGTTATTCATTGCAAAACTTGCTAAAAGTTTTTAATCTTGTTCACAGAAGTGCATTCAACAGGAAGATATTTTTGAGTGCTGCATCTTGAGGCAGTTAACAGAAGGGGCATGAAATGATTTAACATTTATGTGTTTATGTTGGTTTTTAATTTTATGTTCATCATTTAGTTTTTCTCTTTAGATTATCCATGTTCGTCAAAGTCATGAATATAATTTGTTGGTTTTTAGTTAAAACTTGCAACTATGGTGTTATGAAAGTTTTTGTTGCAGATGATTAAGAGATGTTTCTAGTTTTTGTGGAGAAGTGTTATGCAGAGCAATATTCAGTCGGTTTCTAATGAAAAATATTCTGCTTCTCAGTATCTTGCTGGTCTTGGCAAATTCTTGTTGCAGTTTTTTAACTAGGAATTGTTCTTGGGGACGTCTGTGGAATAATGAAGTCCTTGGTGATTTGTGGATTGCTTGTTATCTTATTAGTTCAATTTTGATGAGGTTACATGCGCGTTGGTGGTGGAATGCTCTGGTCATTGGTCAATATGGTATGCTCTGGTCATTGGTGGAATGCTCTGGTCATTGGTCAATATGGTATGGTTCAGCGTTTGGTCTCTTGGACTTCTGAATGTATATTTTACGTTGTTGAATTAATATTGGGACTATTACTGGACTTTTTCCCTATATACCATATCTATACCATATCTTACTCGATTATTGAAAGGAGTGGTTAGGTCAGAAGCATAACGCCCGCACTTCAATCCAATGGATATGTCTTCTCAAATTTTTATTTCCGATATTATGGACTTCGCAAAAATTTGGTGTATTATAAGGTATATTCTCCATGGGATGCTTTTTATTTCCTGAATGATTATCACATATTACTTTCAGCTCTATTCGGCCTCAGGAGTTGTATGACTTGTTATTTATTCTTTTTTCTTGCTATACGGATGCTCTTGCAATGTAGGTTGCAATGCTTCTCAGCAATGTTGTTAGGATATCTCCGAAATTTGGGAGAGATTCAACAACTGAAAGAAAGATCCATTCTTTGTATTGAATCAAATATTTTATCAGATTGCCTCTTGTAGCTATGTAATTCATTCTAAAATTTGCTAAAATTCTTTTGCAATGATGTGTTGAGGATTCAGCCCGCAGCAGTGCATCTGAGAGCAGTTAATAGGAAAGGACATGAGCTAACGGAAATTTAATAATTGATTGAAACACTATGAAGCCGTCAGGGGTTTAACGTAGTATGTGGGTGTCTGTGCTTGACTTTTGTTACGTCTACTCAATCCCTGCCCCTATCTGTGTTCTCTCTCCTTGTTGAATAGTCCTATGGTCTATTTATTATACAGATATATAAACAGCCATTGCTGGTTGATGTGTAGTTTCTTGTTGGCCACAGGTGTGGGTGGCCGTCATGACTATTAAGGTGCTTCTAAGGTGGAGCCATTTCTGCAGTCACTTTAGTGTGGTTTTCTAGATTTTTCTCTCCTCCTCTCTTGATTTTGTTTTTTTATTTTTCGTTTTTTATAGAAAACTTCTGTAATGTTGCTTTTCTTTGCAGCACTCAAAAAACATCTTTAAACTGTTAAGATCATTTGCTTCGTGCAACCATGAGGGTAATGGCATGTTAATATGTTGTTATTCATTTCCAAACGTGCTAAATTTTTTGTTCAATGAAGTAAACATGTTAATCTTGTGCACAAAGGTGCATTCAGCAGGAAGGTGATTTTTGAGTGCTGCATCACGAGGGGCATGAAATGATTTTACATTTTTGTGTTATGTTGATTTTTATTTTTATGTTCGTCGTTTGGGTTATCCTTGTAAGTTAAATTCGTTTACACAAGTTTGTTGTTTTGAGTTAAAACGTGCAGCTGTGATGTCATGGAAGTTTTTTTACTGTCTTGCAGATGATTCAGAGATGCTCCTAGGTTTTGTGGAGTATCAAGACTGTGCTGCTCCAGGGTTTTTATAATGAGTTTTTCTATCTTTTATTAGTTTCTCACTAATATATATATATATGAATACTAAAGATATTGTATTTTGATAATAGCACTTCTGCAAATTTATGTTGCAGTGTTGGTGAAGAGATTCAATTCGAGTTCTCAGGGAATATTGTGACTGCCACTCGGTTATGTCCAATAATGAGTTTTTTCTGACCTTTTCTTAGCAATTTATATGAATACTTAAGAACCAGATTGTATGTGGATCACGTCAAATTTTTTATGTTGCAGTGATAAAGAAATGATGCAATTTCTTGTGAAGTATTAGGAGACTGCTTCTTGAGGGCTTCTAAATTATTTTTTCAGACCTTTTATTGCATTGCTTTTCTTTCAATGCTTAAGATCAGTGTATTTCGGTCTTTTCAAATTTTCAATATTTTGTTGCAGTCTTGGAGCGTGTTCCAAGTTCTCGAGCGCTGTGCTATATTCGATGTCTATAATGAGTTTTCTCTACTTTGTTTAGTTAATCTGTTCGTTATGTGAATACTTGGGAGATTATATTTTAGTAATGTCATTTGCAGTGTTGAAATGGTCCAAGTTCTTGAGGAGTATTGGGACTTTGCTACTTAGGTGAATGCAATGATTTTTATCAACCTTGTCTTGGTTGATAAATTTTATGAATACTTAAGAGCATATTGTTATATTAGTTATGTCATTTTTGTAAATTTTTTATGTTGTAGTGTTAGAATGTTAGAAATGGTACTGAACTCGGACATTTTTCTATGGATGCTTAAGTTTGTATATTGGTCTTTTCAGTTTTGCACAGTGGGGGAAAATTCCAAGTTCGACGAGTTTTCAAATATCTGCTAGGTTGCTACTTGGGGTTGGCTATAATATGATTACTTGAGATCAGGTATATTGCTCATGCCATTTTCTAATATTTTTTTTTTTTTGGTTGAAACGTTTGTTTGAGAAGTGAAATCCAAGCTTTGAGGAGTATTGGGGCTCTGCTACTCGGGCTTCTAAGGAGTTTTTTCATACCTTTTTCAGTTGACCACTTTTATCTTTTAATGCTCAAAGATCAGCTTGAATTTGGGTCTTTACAGTTTTTCAAATTTCGGTTGCAGCATAAAAAATGTTCTGAAGTTTTCGAGGACCGTGCTACTGGAGGTTTTCTATAATAATTTTTTCATCTATTTTTTATTAATATATCACTTCTATCTATGAATACTTGATAGAGAGTGTTTTATTAATGTTAATTTTGTAAATTTTGACGTTGCAGTGTTTGGAAACAGTCCAAGGTCTTGAGGATTATTGGGATTTTTATCATTTGCTTGTGTGGCTGGTTTAGTCTTCTACTTAATTATTGTTATTTGTTTCATTACAGAGAATGACATGGATACCAATATAATTGTTTCTGAGTTTTTCCCCCTTTTGATGGTATTTTTCTTGGTTAAACCCTTTTTGATAGGAGCTTCAGTGTTGTGGAGTTTCAGGACGTCGTGTTCTTGAGAAGTATTTTGGGAAAACACTGCTCAAGGGAGTCCAATCAGATGCTTAGTTTGATCCTTGACTTTGGCCAAATCTTTTATTGCTGTCTGGTGATAGAGATTTTTTATTGGAGATTCAGTAGAATAATTAATTTTGCCTGGATTGCATTTTTATCTCATATTTTGATTTCTGCATATTACTTTCTTTAAATGCGCCATTGGGTGGGGGTTTCAGGAATTGGAGATTTTGTGGTGTCTTATGGGCTTATGATGGTTTTGAACCATGCACACTACTCAGGGGGTGAATTGTTAATTACTCTCCTTTCTTCCTATACGAATGCTGGGCTTGCAAATTTCTGCTGCAGTGCTTCTCAGCAATGTTGTTAGGAGGTTTCTGAAATTGGGGTATCTCTGCCTGGTTAGCTTATTTTCCCAAATTGACTTTTTGTTTAATTTATCATGAGCTCACTTCTAAAGGATGCATGATATTTCAACCTTGTACTAAATCAAATATTTTATCAGATAGCCTCTCCTCTTGTAGGTTTATAATTCATTCTAAATTTTGCAAGAAATTTTTTGCAATGACGTGTAGAATGCTTACTTGTAGGCTTTTAATGCCATTCCTCAAGTCACTGTTAAATCTGGAATGGTGGTGGTATGTGGGGTTCTATGAATGACTCCTGTTATATCATATGTTTCCTACTTTCCTCTATCCTTTTCCTTATTTGTGTTTTCTCTCTTGCTGAATACCCCGATGGTCTGTTTATATGTGTGTGCGTGTGTTATATACACATACATACATACATACATACATATATATATATATAAAACAACCATTGCTGGTTGATGTGGAGGTTCTTGTTGGCTACAGGGGAGGGGATGTAATGATTTTCTCTTCTTGTCTGTTAAGGTGAATTAGTGCTTCTACGGTGAAGCTATTTCTGCAGTCTATTTTGCGTGGTCTTCTCTCCCCCCTCTTTGTTTTTTTATTTTTTTTTGTAGTAAACTTCTGTAATGGTGCTCTCTGTTTACGGATGGAGGTTGAAGAGTATTTATTGTTTATGCTTATGAGTTTGCTGGATGGTTTAGATTCTTTGAATTTTTCCAAGGTGATGTTTGGTTATTGTGTTGATACATAATGTCCAACCTTATTATATTAGACAGTTACCTGTACTACAACTGTTTTATCAGAATCTGTGGCTTTGACGAGGTAAGATTTTTTGCTTTACACAACCTTGTTTCCTAAGGGATGTGATGTTACAAAACTTGCTAAAATTTTTGTTTAATGAAGTAAGCATGTTAATCTTGTGCACAAAGGTGCATTCAACAGGAAGGTGATTTTCTAGAAATTTAATATTTGAGTGCTACATCATGAGGGGATGAAATGATATTACGTTTATGTGTTTCTCTCTCTTGACCATTTTAATTTTATGTTTGTACATCAAAGCCATATATACAATTTTGTTGGCGTTTAGTTAAAACAGGCAACTATGGTGTTATGAAAGTTTTTGTTGCAGATGTGAATTATGGACTCTGTTTGAGGTGCGCCCCCCCTTCCATAGGAGTGAAATGAGTAAAAACTTGCAAACTATCTTTTTCTGCAGTTACTAGGTCAGAGTTGGAAGGATACTGCAAGTGGTGTAACTGCAATCTAGTAAGGTCCTCTAGCTTAGGCAACCTTATGCCTTGTTTAGATGAAGTGCACCATGGTTTAGTAATGTATGGTACGGCATGGTATTGTACTGAAATTACCGTTACCATGTTTGGGAAGACGGTATAGTATAGTATGATATGGTTAAGTAATTTGTTTTTGTTTGGTTGGATGGTATGGTATGGTATGGTTCCGAAAATGGTAAAATAACTAAAATCCCAAATGTTTCATTAGCTTATCTCTAATTTTTTCTCCTTGCAGTCTTAATTCATGTGCAATTTGACTTATTGTTCTCTTCTTGCATTCCATATGGGTAATACCAAGATATCATCAAGCAAATAGCTTGCGCAATCAAATCTCTTATGTGTTGCCTTAACAATGTATTCCATTGTTTAAAGAACTCTAAAATTCATGGTTTTCAAACCATGAGATTACAATGAGAAATCATACCTTGGGCATGGAAGTCAAAACAAATATTAATTTGAACTATACCATACTATTTGAAATCATGAAAAAACATAAACAAACAAGGTGTAAGAGCTGATGCTACCATAACATAGTATTTGAAAATAAATAATGATCTTCAATTAAACCTTTAGACGTTTCAGCTCGGTGAGCTTTACCGAGCTTGAACATAGAGTACCCTACACCGGGGTGTTTATAATGAGGTTTCCCTAGGGTGTTTATTTATATGAGTTCTCTCTCCATGTTTTTGTAGTTTCTCACTATATATATAAATAATAAAGATATTATATTTTTGTAATGTCACTTCTGCAAATTTATGTCACAGTGTTGGAGAAAAGGTTCGAGTTCTTATGGAATTGAGTATTGGGAGACTGCTTCTCAGGGGGGTTCTAAAATATTTTTCAGACATTTTCTTAGTTTACCACTTCTTTAAATGCTTAAGATCAATGCTTTTTTTTTTTTGTCTTTTCTGATTATGCAATTTTTTTGTTGCAGCGATGGGAAATGTTGAAAGTTGTTGAATATACTTCAGAGCATATTGTATATTGCTTATGTCATTTTTGCAAATTTTTGATATTGTTGTTTGAGAAAAATGATCTGTATCATTGAGAAGTATTGGGACTTGGCTACCCATGTGGTACTGAATGCAGACCTTTTTTTTAAAGTTTTCCACTTTATCTTGAATTCTTAAGATAGGGTCTTTTCAATTTTGCTTATGTCATTTTTGCAAATTTTTGATATTGTAGTTTGAGAAAAATGATCTGTATCATTGAGAAGTATTGGAACTTGGCTACCCATGTGGTACTGAATGCAGACCTTTTTTTAAGTTTTCCACTTTATCTTGAATTCTTAAGATAGTGTCTTTTCAATTTTGCAAATTTTTATTGCAATGAGGGCAAATTTCTTGTTCTCCCAAGTTGTTTTTTTTTTCACTTCTTGGGTTATCATTTACATCTGTGAATACTTGAGAGATTGTAATGTCATTCTTGCAAATTTTTATGTTGCAGTGTTATAGAAATGGTCTAAATTCTCGACTTTTAGGACTCTGCTACTCACCTACTCGGGGTGGCTATAATAAGATTTTCCCTACGTTTTCTTCATTTATATGAATACTTGAGATCAGATTGTATATTGCTCGTCACTGTGTAAATTTTTCCTCCTGTTGTGTTTGAGAAGCCCAAGTTTTGAAGAATATTGGGGGGGCTTCTAAGGAGTTTTTTCAGACCTTTTTTCTTATTACCACTTCTATCCTTTAATGCTTAAGATCAATGTGTAATTTGGTATTTACAGTTTTGCAAATTTTTGTTGCAGTATAGAGAATGTTCTGAAGTTTTCGAGGACTGTGCTAATCGAGGTTTTCTATAATGATTTTTTTTCTATATTTTCACTGCTAACTATGAATGAATGCTTGAGAGATTGTTATTTAGTAATGTTAATTTTGCAATTTTTATGTTGCAGTGTTAGTGAAACAATCCAAGTCCTTGAGTAGTATTGGGATTTTGCTACTGAGGGGTGTCTATAACTGGTTTCTTCCAACCTTTTCTTAGTTATAAGTAATCCTTAAGTGCACATTGTATATTGCTCGAGTCATTCTTGCACTTTTTTTGTGCTGTAGTGTTAAGAGAGATGATTCGAGAGGGGGCTTCTATATTTGTTGCATTTGCAATTTTGCATTGCTCATGAAAGTGAGTTCTTCAATGTAATTATACTTTTTACTGTCTATTGGTTTCTTTTATTGTAGCTTATATCTTATTTAAAGGACTGATATTCTTTTTATTTCATATTTAATCCCCTCATCCTACAAGCAGGATTGTAAATGAGATCTTGGTAAATAAGATTTGACTGCCAAAATTACTTGGGGGCTGTCACGTTTCATGACTGGTCTGATGTAAATGACTAAACCTTCAATACATGCTGCATTTGCATTTCGCATGAAATTGCGTTATTCAATGTAAATATACTTATTACTTTCGATTGATTTCTTCTTTTGTAGCTTATCTGAAGGACTGACAATCTTTTGTTTCTCTGTCATCCCCTTCAAGTTCTCCGAACCGAGCACTGCAAGCAGGATGTTCTTCTTGTTTGTTTCTTTGACTATAATAATTGATTTTAAGGATTAGCTGATTTTGTAGACTTATTCAATAATCCTATTTTGGTGGAGGGAGAACAGAATGGGTATTAAAGGTCTATATTTCTGTCTGCTACTATTAAGGGGGCTTCTATATTTGTTGCACTTGCATTCCTCATGAAAGTGAGTTATTCTATGTAATTATACTTATTGTCGTCACCTGATTTTTTTTTTTGGGGTTGTATAGCTTATTTGAAGGACTGACAATCTTTTTTCACCTTATCCCAGCAAGCAGGATTTTAAATGAGATCTTGGTAATTAAGAAGATTTGACTACCCAAATTACTTTACCTAGGGGCAATTGCATTTCATGACTGTGGTCTGATGTAGATGATAAAACTTTCAATACTACTTGCATTTGTATCTCTCATGAATGTGAGTAATCTGATGTAATTATATTAGTCACTTCCAATTGATTTCTTCTTTTATATCTTATTTAAAGGACTGAATCCTTTTTTGTAAACTGTCGGCCCCCTCCAACCCAAGAAGTTTTTTGAACTGAGCTCTGCGAGAAAAAAGAAAAAGAAGAGTAGGATAAATGATTTTGAGGATTAGCTTATTTTGTAGACTTAAATCAATGGTCATATTTTAGTAGAGGGAGATTAGATGGGTATTATAGGTCTTTATTTCCGTGTCTTCTTTATTTGATGTTTGGAAGTCTGTTAGACTTCTTAAAAACAATAAACATTTATTTTTCCCTGGAATAGTAGTTAACGAGTGACAAGATTAAAATTGAATTTTGCAAATTTCCCCTTAATTGTACAATTGGCTTTGTGTCAGTGCCACTTGTTCTTGTCGGTCAAGGTTGTGGGTTCAGAGCTTCCGAGTTTTGGAGGATTATTGGGAGATTGCTACTCAGGGGGCTTTTAAAGTGTGTTTTCTACTCGGGGGGGCTTTTGAAGTGTTTTTCCAGATCTTTTCTTAGTTTACCATTTCTTTGAATGCTTAAGATCAGTGTATTTTGGTCTTTTCAAATTTTTGAATTTTTTGCTGTAGTGGTGGAAAATGTTCCGAGTTCTCGCGGACCATGCTACTTGGGGGTGTCTATAATGAGTTTTTTCTACCTTTTCTTAGCTAATCATTTATTTCTAAGAATACTTGAGAGATGGTATTTTAGTGATGTTATTATTTTGCAATTTCTTATGTTGGAGTATTGGGACTTTGCTACTTGGGGGCTCCTATAATGTGTTTTTCCCAACGTTTATTTAGATTATAATTTTTATGAATACCTTGAGCAAATTGTATGTTGCTAATTTATTTTTTGCAAAATTTTTTATGTTAGGTGTAGGAATTCATAATTTTTATGAATTCCTATAATGTGTTTTTCCCAACGTTTATTTAGATTATAATTTTTATGAATACCTTGAGAAAATTGTATGTTGCTAATTTATTTTTTGCAAAATTTTTTATGTTGGTGTGGGAAATATGATGCGAGTCGTGGAGCAATATTGGGATTCTGCTACCCAAGGGGTACAATTCTCTGAGTCATTTTTGTTAGTTTACCACTTCTGTCTTTGAATGCTTAATATCAGTTTGTATTTTGGTGGTGTGTAATTTTGCAAATCTTTATTGCAGTAAGAGAAATTTTCCAAGTTTTCCAAGTTTACAGAGACCTGCTACTTGGGACTCTAATTTCCATTGCAATAAGAGAAATTTTCCAAGTTTACAAAGACGTGCTAATTGGGGCATCTATTATGAGTTTTTTCCCCTCTTTTTTCTTGGTTCATCATTTCTTTACATGAATAGTTGAGAGATTGTATTACAGTAATATCTTTCTTGCTAATTCTATGGCAGTGTTAGAGAAATGATCCAAGTCCTTGAGGAGTATTAGGATTCTGCCACTTGGGGTCTCTATAATGAGTTTTTTTTGACATTTTTTAGTTTATTAGAATACGTAAGATCAGATTGTATTTTGCTCATCTTTTTTTGCAGATATCTTATAATGTTAGTGAAATTATCCAAGTTTTTGAGGAGTATTGGGGCTTCGATACTCGGGGGCTTCTAAGGAGTTTTTCAGACTTTTTTAGTTTTTCGATCATTGGATGCTTGAGATCAGTTTGTATTTTTGGCCTTCACAGTTTCGCAAATTTCTGTTGCAGTGTATTTTAGTTTCGAGTATCAGGACTGGTCATCCGCTTCTTGAGGTGTCTGGTACTCTAATGACTTATTTTTAAAGAATTTATCTACTACTCAGCGTTGTCTATTGATGTTTTCGGTCCTTTTCATTGTTTATTGCTTCTACTTCTGCTTGTTTTCTATTGAAATTTCAAATTTTGTTCTCTCTTTTTTCTTTTGTTGAATTTAGGTTGCAATGTGCAGAAAAATTTGATGATTTCAAGGAATACTGAGGTTGTGTTTTGCAGGGAATGTCTAATTATTTTTTCTTATTTTTCTCTTTTTATTGTTCTTTGGGTTTACCCTCCTTTTTTGCATTTCCTTGTTTAAGCTCAGGTTCTATTTTTTGATCTTTCATTTTGAGTATTTTTGTTGCAGTGACGTGGTCATTTTACAAGTGTTTATGGATAATATTCAGACTTCGCTAGTGTCTAGAATTAGTTTTTTCGAACTTTTCTTATCTTTTCATTTTTATCTATGCAAACTCAAGGCAGATTATAGTCTTTTCATTTTTGCAAGTTCTTATGGGACCTTTCTACTGGGTGTTTTCTAGCATGTTTGAAAGTCTGTCCTTAGGTTATTTCTTATATATTTAGCTAACTTATATCTGCCCCACTGAATCCTTAAATTCAGTTTGTAATTTTGTGTTTCATTTTTTTGCAAATTTTTAGAGCAGTGATGGCAAAATGTTTCAAGTTTTGAGGAATATTGGGGCTAGCTATCCACTACTCAGAGGTATCAGATGACTTCGTTTCTCTTTCCGAGTACTCCCTTCAATCTACGCTTATCTGAATAATTTAGTTTGGATTGTACTTTAATCTTTTATTAGTGCAAATTATGTGCTGCAGACTGCAGTTTCACAGAAACTGGTCTTTTCCAGGAATTCTTGGACTACTACTCAAGGGGGATTTCCAATGAGTGATTTTTGTTCTTTCCTTGTTAATTGCTTATATTTCTCCTGTCTGAATAGTAAAATTTCATTGTAATCGTCTACTTTTACAAATTTACTTTTCAGTGATTTGGCGCATTTCTATGTTGAAGATTACTGGGACTTTGATTATCTGTGTAGGTTTTTTATTCTTTTCCCTAGCTTATTATTCTCTGACAGGCTGTCAAAATATAATTCAATTTGGAATTTGGCCTTTGATTTTTGCTTGTTTATGTTGGAGTGATGATGAAAAATTTCAAGTTTTTTTTGGTGGAATATTGGGGCCATCCACTGCTCAGGCAGTTTCTAATGACACCAATCTTTTGAGGAATTGATTTAATTAACTCAATCCTAGTTAATTAACTCAATCCTTACAATTAAGGGATTTGATTAATCTTAATTCTATAAATGTATATCTAACATATCAAACACAATTTTTCCACTTCCAAGCTTGGAAATGATTTCCTGAAATGTTGCACCATTGAGACCTTTTGTTAGCACATCAGCAAGTTTTTCCTTCATGAAGTTCCTGTCTATTTCAATATGTTTTGTTCTGTCATGATGCACCGGGTCATGAGAAATTGCAGACTTGTTATCACTCACTATAGAGTCTTATTAGTCCATCCCACTTGATTTTCAAGCCTTCTAAAATAATCTTCAACCAAAGTAGTTCACAGATTCCCTGTGCTATAGCTCTAAATTCTGCTCCCGCACTTAATCTTGCCACTACATTCTGTTTCTTGCTTCTCCAAGTCACAAGATTACCACCTAAGAAAGTGCAGTATCCGGAGGTGGATCTTCTGTCGATCACCAAACCTGCATAATATAGGCTTCTAGTAGTAGCCTTTTATTCCTTTTGAACAAGATTCCTCTCCCAGGTTTAGCCTTTAGGTAGTGGAGGACACGATAGACAGCTTGTAGGTGCACTTCTTTGGGGCTGCGCATGAACTGACTTATCACACTCACAATATAAGCTATATCCGGATTAGGTTTTGATTTTCCTCACCATTAGCCACCATAGCAGACCTTTCTTCTGTTAGGGATTGAAGCATCACACCTCTTCTACTCTTCTGCTCTTATAGAGATGGTTTCTTTTAACGAGGGTAGTTCTTCTTTTCCTAAAATTTGGACTCTTGCCTGATCAAACTCATCATTGAGAACATCAAGAAAGCACAGACTTATCCTTTTTAATAAATTGCCTTAGAGTTGTTGCATCAGCACTACACTTCATTGGTATGCAGCGGTAGTAATCAAGTTCCTGCCAATAATTTTGCAACTGGTTGGAATACTCGTGATTGACTTATTTTCCTGTTTGGCAACAACGGTCTTGATCTTTATCTCATAGACTTGAGCAATATCTTTTCCTTTGGAATATGTTTGCTTGATTGACTCCCAGATCTCCTTAGCCGTGGACAAAAACATGCATGTATCACTAATATCTGGTGTCATAGAGCTCCACAACCACGTCATAATCATAGCATCCTCATTATCTTCGTGTCCAGTACCAAGGAGATGGCTCAGTTTTCTTTTGAGAAAAGTTTTCAAGTAATTCTTTCCATTCTATTTATATGTAGACCGTATATTTTGTAAGTCTCTTGTGCTTTGACCAATTGTAACTACCTCGGACATGATAAATCTGTTATGAAGGCAGAAGAAAATAAACAACAATTAAGTTTGATAGGAGTATTGATTCTCAAGAGTCTCTGTCTCTGATACCATTTTAAAAATCAGAGTTAATTAAAACAATTCCTCAATTTTAGAGATCGATTATAAGAAGATTAGGTTTGTATCAAGAAATAAATTCAATATAATTACTCAATCCCTACAATTAAAATATTTGATTAAACTTATAAATGTATGAAACTAACATATCAAACACGTTCCATTTATTTTTTTGCATATTTTTATGTTGATGATGTGTCGAAATGGTTCAAATTCTTAGGAGACTATGCTACTGAGGGGTATCTATAATGTTTTTTACCCAACCTTTTCTTAATTTAAAGGTTTAATTACTTCATAGCATATATTGCTTACGTCATTTTTGCAAACCATTTATGTTGTATTGTTAGAAAAATGATTTGTGTCAATTTTTTTCCAGTGTGCGTAAATTTTCAAGTTTTCGACTACCACCTGGCTGTCTATGAGACGGTTTATTCTAACTTATTCTTGGTTTATCATATTTGTTTATTCTTGGTTTATCATTTTTGTAAAGTAATAAACCAATTTTATATTTCTAGATTCTTAGAATTACAAGAGAGATGTATTTATATTATCAAGTTAAATATAGAAACTAAATATAATAACCGTTAGGATTACATAAAGTTTAAACTATTTATATTACTCAAAAGTTGAAACTATTCCAAAACATCTAAAGAAAATTTGCAACATGGACAAAAAAGACAATTCTTTATTTATGGATTCTTAGAATTACAGGAGATGTTTTTATATAGGCATTACATCAAGATGAATATAAAAAACTAAATATACTAATGACTATTAGGATTACATAATCATATCTCAATGACTATGTAACAATATCTTAGAGTTATGTAGAATCATAATCATATCTTTGGATGATTATAATTATGAATCTAACAATATCTTAGGGATTTGAACAATTTCTATCTATGAATAGAGAGCTTGTATAACATTTATTGCAAAATTTAATATTGCAATATTGGTTACTCGGGTGTATGTAATAAGTTTTTCCCCACCTTTTCATAGATTATGTTGTTTTGAGTTATGATCCAAGTTTTTGATCAGTGTTGAGGCTCTGTCACTCAAGGGCTCCTTAGAATTTTTCCGGGATTTTTTTTTTTAATTCATCGTTTCTATCATTACAGTTTTATACGTCTTCTTAGTTTATTAAGTCTGTAATTGAATACTTTGAGAGATAGTATTTTAGAAATGTTAGTTTTGTAAATTTTTATGTAGCAGTGCTAGTGAAACGGTACTAATTCTTGAAGAGTATTGGGAGTCCACTGCTTGGGTATCTATAACTAGTTTTTTCAGACATTTCCTTAGTATACAAGCTCTATGGATACTCAAGTGCTGATGTATATTTCTCATGTCGGTCCTGCAACTTTTTTTGTGTTGTATGGTTAAAGAGAGATAATGTGAGTTTTTGAGGAGTATTAGAACGCTGCTACTAATGAGGGTGCTTCTAATGAGTTGTTTCAGACTTTATTATTAGTTAACACTTCTATCTTTGAATTTTTTAAGGTCATTGTGTATTATGTTCTTTACATTTTTGTATTTTTTGCTGCAATGGTAGAAGATTGAGGAATCAGGACTGGCTGTCCATTATTTGGGGTGACTGATGGCTTTAACTCTTTTTCTACATTATTGTGATGCTTGTAGAGTTTTTTTTGGAATTCTCTGTTAATCTTTGGTTTTTTATTTGCTTCTGCTTATCTGCTAATGAAATTTTTTTCTAGAAAAGTCCAATAAACACAAAATTTAGTTTGTTGTGATGTAGAAAAACTCAGACGATTTTGGAGGAATACCAAGGCTATGCTTTGCAGGGAGCATCTAATTAGCTTTTCTATTCTTTTCCCTGCATTACTCTTTGGCCTAGCTTTCTGAAGAGTTCAATTTGTAATTTGGTCTTTTTTTGCATTTCTATGTTGCAATGATAACAAAACGTGAATGCTTAAGCTCAGGTTGTGTGTTTTGATCTTTCATTTTTGCGTATTTTTGTTTTTGTTTGTAGTGACGTGGAAATTTTACTACCTATACGAGCCTTATGGAGAACATTCAGACTTTGCCTACTCGGAGTGTTTTCTTATCTTTTCACTTCTATCTATGCAAACTTAAGGAAGATTTGTAGTCTTGTCATTTTTGTAAGTTTTATGTTGTGACCATTCTACTGGGGATTTGTTGCAAGTTTTTTAGTCATTTGTTAGGTTATTTCGTCTATATCTGCCTAACTTATATCTCCATAACTCATTCCTTAAATTTGGTTTCATTTTTCCCAAATTTTTGGGGCAGTGATGGCAAACCAAATTGTTTCAAGTTTTGAGAAATATGGGGCTAGCTATCCCTTGGTGATTGTCCGGTGTCTTAATTATCTTTCGTACTTGGCTATCCCCTACTTGAGGCGTCTTCTGACTTTAAGTCTTTCTCCTACTTACTCATTTCTTTCGATATGGGTGTAATGAGTTTTTTGAGGAATTCTCTGCTATTCAGGAGGTTTCTATTGAAGTTTTTAGTCCTTTTTGTTGTTTATTGCTTCTACTTTTGCCCATCTGCTAATGAAATTTCAATTTGTAATTTAGTCTTCCTTTTTCACATTTTTATGTGATAACAAAATGTGAATACTTAAGCTGAGATCGTATTTCTTAATCTTTCATTTTTGTGTAGTTCAATTGTAGAGAGCGTTATGGAGAGTATGAAGACTTTGCTATAATGAGTTTTTTCCTCTTATTTCACTTCTATATATGCAAAAGATAGTCTGTCATTTTTGCAAGTTTTATGTTGTATTAGAGAAATTGTTAGAATTTTGTAATATGGGACCATTCTACTGGGGGGTTTTCCTAGCATGTTTTCCAGTCCTTTTCTTTGGTCATTTCTTCTATATCTTCATAACCTTATCCTTCAATTTTCGAGGAATATTAGGGGTAGCTATCCCCTACTCGATGGGTATCTGGTGTCTTTATTTATCTTTCCTACTCCATCCCTTCTATCTATGACTAACTAAATACCAAAGTTCGGATTATAGTTCAGTCTTGTATTAATGCAAATTATGTGCTGCAGTTTCTAATTTTTAATTTTTTTGCTGCAGTGAAAGAAGATGTTAGGCTTTGATATTGAAGTTTTTTTTGTTATTTATTACTTATGCTTGTACGCTAATGAAATTTCAAATTTTGCTTTGCTCATCTATTTTTTTTTTTTTTTTTTGCAAAATTTAGGTTGAAGGTAGAAAAATTTGACAACTTTTGCCCTTTATTGCTGTTGGGTTTAGCTTTCTAAAAGCGAATTCAGTTTGTAACTGTAATTTGGTCTTCATTTTTTGCCTTCCTATGTTGCCGTGATAAAAAATTGTGATGCTTATATGCAGGTTTTAATTTTTGAGTATTTTGTTGCAGTGACGTAGAAATTTATGAAAAATGTTCGAATTCAAGGTGCCTCTATCAAGTTTTCTTTGACCTTTTCTTATCTTTTCAATTCTATGCTCACTCAAGGCAGATTATAGTCGCATCATTTGTGCAAGTGTTATGTTTTAGTAGTAGAGAAATGGTTAGGGTTCTCAAGGAATATGGGACTATTCTAGTGGTGGGGTTTTAGCTTGATTTTAGTTCTTTTCTTGGGATAATATTTCTTCATTCTGCCTAATTGATTCCACTTCTTTGTAGGTTATATATTCACTTATGCGGCTTTCTTGATTGCCTCTACATCGGGCAAATTTGGTTAATTTCTTCTGTTTTATATCCGCGCGAGAAGAGAATATAATTTCTTTCGACGGAGAGGGGGTATGTCTTCTTATATTTCTACATCTAGGTTCCGACTTGTATCATTGATAATAATAGGAACTGAATCGCTATGGCAAGGAAAAGTTTGATTCATAGGGAGAAGAAGAAGAAAAGCAAAAATTGGAACAAAAATATCATTTGATTCGTCGATCCTCAAAAAAGAAATAAACAAAGTTCCGTCGTTGAGCGATAAATGGAAAATTCATGGAAAGCTACAATCCTCACAGCGTAATAGTGCACCTACACGTCTTCATCGATGTTGTTTTTCGACCGGAAGGCTGAGAGCTAACTATCGAGATTTTGGACTATCCGGGCACATACTTCATGAAATGGTTCATGCATGTTTGTTGCCGGGGGCAACAAGATCAAGTTGGTATGGATTAAAATATCCCTTCATTTTATTTTTCTGTGATCATAGGGGGGCCCATTTACCATTCTGTACAAATAGAATAGCCTATTTGTACAGGTATGGAAAAGGGGCGCAGTCAATCCTTGCCTGTTCATTAGTTCCCAGTTCTTCTCTTCATCGCGGGGTAGAGCAGTTTGGTAGCTCGCAACGCTCATAACCTTGAGGTCACAATTTCAAATCCCGTCTCCGCAACATTTTTGATTTTTTGACAAAAAAATGAGGTTTGATTCTGTTAACTATTAACACTTTTCTTTTTCTGTTGGGGTGGAAAGATAGAGCCACTATACTATCACGGTCATCTATAAGGAATCGTTTATCCTATTAACTACATTATTTTACCCTGGCGGATAGCAGGAATCGAACCCGCGTCTTCTCTTTGGCAAAGAGAAATTTTACCATTCGACTATATCCGTATTTTTTACTTGAAATGTCTGGAAAATCTTTATCCCGAGTTAGGCCAGATACTCTCTTCAGGGTAATTCCATCAAATTCCACTACCAAACCAATTAAAACCAATTTAAATGAAAGTCAAGTAAATATTGAAATTTTCAATATTAATAGAAATTCATTATTGAATAGTTTTCAATATTTTATTTCTATTAATTAATATATTAATATTTATTTCGAATATATATATTTTTCTATGAATAATATATATTTATATTAATACCTAGATAATTATATTATCTTTATTAGAATTCTAGTAAATAGATTTGAATTCTCTAATTTCGATTATTATTATTTTTTAATATTATTTTTCTTTCTAATAATATAATTTCAAATAATCTAATTTTAGTTTTATGGTTGATTTTTCATTCAAGTTCCAGAAGTTTGATCCCTCCCACGAATACGAATTTTCCGGGTTGTGAGACACATTAAAATTCACTATAAGTCTTCAAAATGCAAATAAAGAAAACATAAAAATTCGTGGGAGGGGTCATTTCATTGTTGGATTTGGAACGAATAGATTTAAGAGATTAGAGAATTAATGATACCCACCAGAAAGACTAATCCAATCCACAATGATGTACCAGAAAATACGACATTTTTGTTACTCGACCAACCATCCGGATAAGCAAATACAACGGGTACACTAATCAGTAAGATTGATGAAATAATAATTAATGCAAAAACAGCCAATTGGAAAGCAATAGTCATGTTTCTAATCCTCCAAGCTACCAACAAAAAAGAACTATACCATTTGATCCCTCTATCAGCCAAAAAGTTGAATAGAATGCATCATAAAGGGATTTTACCATGAATCCATTGATTCTATATAACGTATTTCCAACCCTTTACCACTTTTATTCAGACATGGAGTCGAGAGTACTTTTTTTTACTTCAAAAATAGGAGTGCTGGATCATACATCTATCTATTTTCTATGTATATACAGATAGATTGACCTATAACCTATAATATCTAATATCTTTCTCTACTAATATCTTTCTATACATAGTAATGGTATCAACTAACTTAGATATCCATGTTTTATTCAGTAAAAGTAAAATAGAAATTGCCTTTCGGAGAGGTGGCCGAGTGGTTGATAGCTCCGGTCTTGAAAATCGGTATAGTTCGAAATAAAGAACTATCGAGGGTTCGAATCCCTCTCTCTCCTTTTGGTAGGTGAATCTATTTTTTTTAGTGGGTTTGCCTGGCTTTTTCGTCTCATAAAAGGGAATGGCTCGGCTCGGGAGGATAGCCGAGCCAGAAAAATAATCTAAAATCGATTAGATATAACTGAGTTGAAAAGAAAGAAAAAAGTATTCATTTTTCCTTTTAGTATGGCCCGCTTCCCTCAATATGGAGGGTGCAATCAAACCAATTCCTATTTTATTTTAAGCATATGTCTTGGATCCCTTGTCTCAGTTAAGAGGGGTCATCGAAAGAACAGGTTCAAAATCACGATCAATTCCTTTTTCAAACCATGCTGCTGCTGCACGAGCTCTTCTCGCGTGCCATAAATGACCTACGAATAGGAAGAAACCTAGAATAAAATGAGAAGTAACTAACCAACTTCTCGAGAGAGACATAATTAACTGCATTGATCTCGGTAGCTACGCCACCCACAGAATTTAAAGAACCTAAAGGAGCATGAGTCATATATTCTGCAGAACGGCGTTCTTGCCAAGGTTGTATGTCTTTTTTCAACCTACTCAAGTCTAAACCCTTAGAGATCCTAACCATAGAGCACGCATATCCCAAAAACGCATAGTCTCTCCTCCAAAAATGACTTCTCCAGTGGGGGAACGCATTAGATATTTACCTAAGTTCGCGAATCCCACGTTAGCCCCAAGATGTTGGTCTCTAACTAGAAAAGTAAATGCTTGAGCTTGAGAAGCTTCTGGCCCAGACCCATAAAACTCACTAGGATAAGTGGTATTATTGAACCAGACAAAGCAACAAGCAATGAAACCAAAAACAGATAAAACACCTAAACTATAAGACAAGTAAGCCTCCCTAGACCATACAAGTGCACGGCGAGCCCACACAAAAGGTTTGGTTAAGATATGCCAGATTCCACCAAATATACAAATGGAACCTAGCCAGACATGCCCTCCAATTATATCTTCCAAATCATCCACACTAACAATCCACCCCTCTCATTCAAAGAAGGATTTTAGTACATAACCAAAAATAACACTTGGGCTAAGGGTCAAGTTGGTAATTTTTCTTACACCCCCCCTCGGAGACCATGTATCATATACACCCCCAAAATAAAGAGCTTTGAATACTAGAAGAAAAGCACCTATACCCAACAAGATTAAGTGAATACCCAAAATTGTGGTCATTTTATTTCTATCTTTCAATACATAACCGAATAATGGAAAAGATTCTTCAAGAGTCTCAGGTCTCAGAAGGGCATGATAAATACCGCGGAGGAAATTAAGTGAAGTACTCCAGATACAAAGTATGGCTACCTATATCATATATAATTTTACTAATTAAAAATTTTTAAAAAAAATATTAAATTTTAATTTATTAGATTGGTTAATAACCGAATTAACCATAACCGACCGAAATATAATGGTTAATTGGTTAATGGTTATGTGTTATAAATTGGTTAAATCTGTCACACTTTTATTTAACCGAAAATTTCGGTTACGGTTAAAAAATCATGGATTAACAGACCAAACCGACCGATGCACACCCCTACATGCATTCATGCTACAAGAATATTTGTGCAAACACTTCTCATGCCAACTCACCAATTCCATAATTATGCATACACACACAATCAAAGCTATTCTACTATATCAAACTTCACATTTATACAAACTTCAAATTCTCAGTTCTTAAACTTATTTAACCATTTCCCAAATATCAACATGCGCTCAAAGATCACATTTACATATATTCATATGTACATATACTCTATGTTCATTTAAACATGCATTAAGATACTTGTACACAAAACACATACTTACTATATACAAGCTTACTTATTTCTCCGTGCATAATTACCCGTTTTTGTACTTATATGCTTACTTCCTTATAATTTATCATCCTTTAAACTTTAATCACATTCCCTATGGTGTAGTTTCTACAACCCCCAATCTCAAGTATCATTAAATTAGACCCCTGCACATTTCATGTATACATATATGTTTTATCATTCGTATACTTCCAATCTAAGGCTTGCTAGTATCTTACTGCTTATATACATATATACATACTTCATGTTTTATGATTACACATATATTTATAAAATTTCTTTATTATCTAAATTCAAACAGAACACGTCTCAAGTATTCATCGCATAGATTATGGGTGTTCACAGGTCGGGTCAGGTTGGATTTTTCGTAATTTTTTTGACCCGATCGGGTCGTCTGACCCGAAATCTGAAAATTGAGAAGGTGCCCCGCATAGGTCGGGTCATCGCGGATCGGGCCAAAATTATATCTGGTCGGGTCGGTCAACATAATATGCAGTGAATATAATATATATACTTTTTATTGACAAAAAATATTCAAGATAGCTTGTAACACAAATGGTAAAGAATTTAGTAATTTTCAAAGAAGTTTAAGGTTTGAATTTCAACACCATTTGATTTTTTGTGAAAAAATAATTTTCCAAATTGTAAAATATGAGACTCGAACCTGTAACTTTCTTTAACTTAACCAACAACTTTATCATTTGTGCTACGCCCCTTCATCATGAATGTCATACCATTAAAAATATATATATTATAATTATAATATCATTACATCGGGTCGGGTCCAGTCAGACCCGAGTTTTCTGAACTAAACCCGTGACCCAACCCGAAATTTAGGGTCGGGTCCAAACTGCCCCGAAATTAAATTTTGAAATGCATAAACCCGACCGGATAGGGTCGGGTCACTGCGGGTCGGGTCGGGTCGCGGGTCGATCTGACCCTATGAACATCCATAGCAATGCATAGATTACTTACCTGGTTAGGTGGACACCCATGATCCTGGTCTGATCTGTCAAAATAATAACAAAATATGGTCATAACCACTATTTGCGGAACTTTCTACTTATCTATAATAAACTTTCGGACCTTCCTAGAATACACGAATTCTCTCCGATTCAACAGTTCAAACTTCATTACTCTAATTCATCTTTATATACTATTCTAAACTAGCTAGATGACTTATATTCTCATTTTAAGCGTTTGCGGTAAATCTTGCTGAAACGTTTCCGTAAACGCTGCTGAAGGATCTTGGACCTCCCGAACTTATCCAGAATTACTCAATTACTCTCGCATTATCATATTTATGTCACATCCATAGCTACGGCCATCAACGCTCAATCGAGCGAGAAACCCGATTTCACCGGAAACCCGCTTTATCCACCGGATCGATCAAATCTAATCCGTTATCAATCGAATTCTACGACAAGTACATATTTAACATACTAAAGCTCAAGCAACTCAAATTATATCACTCTGCTCTTCTACGAAGCTACTGGAAACATTTGAATTTTTAGCAGAAACTTGAAATTAACGATTTTTACCGAGAGCTCTTACCAAGATTTCGAGGCCATATACGGACTCCAAATGATCCCACAAACGTGCTGGAATCAACATAATTCTGATCGAAGCTACTGTTCACGTCGGGTTACTATTCACGCGCGACTTTCTTCCTCGTTTTACGTGATTTCGGACACGAATCAGAGAAATCGTCACCACCATCTCGTAGTACTCGTCGAGGGCTTCGATTTAACGGGTGGCTCGGACCGTGAAATGAAACGACGATCCGGAACCACCAAACCCATTTCTGCGATTTTCTTCTCCATATTCTCACCGTTCCGCCCACCCAACGGGGAATCGCCGGCCACCACGTGGCCGACCTGCTCTGGACGAAGCCGGAGGTGTCGGCGCACACCATCGGGGTGGCCAGATGGCCGTCCACCGGCCACACTCTTCCCCTTCTCTCTCCACGCGTTTTCCCTCTGGTTTCTTTCTTTCATTTTCATTTTTTGTATTTGTTTTCTTTTTCTTTTCGTTTTTTTTTTTTTTTTGAAAAATCAGCAAACAAATATCTCCCATCAAAAATTACTAAAATGCCCCCACTTGAAAGGATATTTTCAGAAATCAATAATTTTGAAGTCTTTCTGACGTGATTTTCGAAAAGTGTTCAACGCAAAAGTTATTCGTCTCAGAAAAACGAGTCTGATGGTTCAAGAATCAACTCAATCGGAGTTCGTTTGCTATTTCCATGACCAAAACCGTAAACTTTACGCGTATAATAAAAATCGCGTAACTGATTTTTGAGACGACGCGTCTTCTAATGCAACAAATCTTCACTTTATATTATTCCAACCCATATAACATCGCTTGAGCTCTTATTCTTTATTATCATCTTGTTCCGAGACTATAACTTCAGTTTGTGAACCTTCCAGTACTGTCCCGAAAATCTGGGATGTTACAGTCTATAATAATAAAATATTTTAAAATGAATTTAATCAAAAATAGGATTTGTATCTCTAAAAAATAAATCATATGTAACTCTTTAGGAAAAAAACAAAAAATTTTATGTGCGTTTAAAAAAAAAACATTAGACTTATATATATATATATATATATATATAATTATATATATTACCTAAACATGTTGAATTCAATGAATTGGTATGACCAACAAATCATACTCTCCGAAATTGAGTAGATAATAATTATATAATTATACAATTTTAGAAACTATTTATTTTAAAATTAAAAAATTTAGTCGACCGAAGTATGCAAGTATTTCTCATATGTGAGTGGAAATAAAAACAGAGGTTTGTAACTTTGAACCAACAACAACCATTAGCAAGTAAAGGCTGCAAAATTTTGTTGCTTGGTTAATTTCCTAACTTTGTGGCTCCTTTGCTGCAAGAATGCAAATAATCCCCAGTTCCATAAGTAGTGTACTTTGTTTGGGATTGCTACAGCTCTCTTCACAAAATTAATATAACTCAGTGCAAAATCACAAGCTTTTTCCTGAGAAAAAAATAGAGCTTCATTTCTTGAAACAGAACCTCTTCTAACTGGACATGTTCCACATTATTCAAGACATAAAATGAAACAAAATAATCATTGATACAAGATGTTTATACATGCATTTGATTTTCTTCTAACATAATTATTTTTAATAGCAGTAAGAAAGCAACCCAGTCCATTACTGCTGGAAAAAAAAATTGTTTTTTATTTTATTTTTCTTTTTATATAATTCAGAACAAAACCACCATAATTATAAATACAGAGGTGATGCCATCTCACAGGGTTCGGGTAAAATGCTTAGAGGCTCCAACTGACCAAACCCACCAAAGAAACAAAGTGCACATCTCTATGATCTTCCTGTTTCCACATCTTCTGTTAGACTGCCTAATTTAACAATATCTTCGACAAGTATTTTTCCTTCTGTTACAAGAAAACACGAAGAAATGCAACATACAGTTCAGAAAAGATATTTGAATAATCACACTGATAATATACTCAAGTACGTAGACAATAATACAACCCAGGGAAAAAAAAAAGATATATGCAAGCATATAGAAACAATTGATCTGTATTTTCTCTACAAGACAAAAGCAATGAAATCAGTTATAGTTTGTGAAATAAGAAAAACTTGCATAGTCGTCCATAATCATAACATATTGAAGACCATAACATGAAGAAAAGAGTAATGCATTCCAAGCAAGTAAAGATAGTAGATAATAATGCTTTCATTATCCAACATCAAAATGCCCATCAATTGTATTGCCAAAGCAAATGCAAGAAAAAGAAGAAATGGTATGTTTATCTGCTCAGGTCATCATCTATCTAGTTCCACCCATGCAGTTGACATCTACTGTCAAAAGTTTGATAATTGAAGGTGATTAAGAGTGACAGCAGTAGCATAAGGTTCAATAAAAGGAAAATTGCCACTGACCTCTATCTTTGGAAAGATTGGCAATGAGTTCTTGGATGCCCTCCTTGCCTAAGGTGTCTTTGAGGTACATGGCTGCAGATGCTACCTCCTCCGGAGTAACTTTCCCATCGTAGTCTCTGTAAGAAATTACACATAATTTATTTGCAATGCTAAAGAATACAAAGTTGCTTCGGGAAAAGGCTAATAGAAGTAAATAACTAATATACAGATGATATCAACTTAAACTTCCTTTTTTGAGGTATCGGAGTCAAAACTAAATATGCAGGAGGGACTGGGTCAATTAAGATTTCGTCAAGTGACTGGCAAAGTTGGTGAAAGGTGATAATCGAAGCTTGAATTGAAGAAATGCAAAGCAGAATTTATAGCATCCAAGCCCTCAGCAGTAAGGGTAGGCTTAGATTTAGGTGTAAAGAAATTAGACAATTCTATATTTCTGGATGCTTAGAATTATAAGAGATCTATATTTATATAGACATTATATCAAGTTAACTTAAATATAGAAACTAAATATACTAACAACCATTAGGATTATTTAATCATATATCAATGATTATGTAACAATATCTTAACGATATCTTAGACATGTAAAATCATAATCATATCTTTGGATGATTATGATTATGATTCTAATAATATCTTAGAGATTCTAGCACTCCCCCTCAAGCTGGAGCATACATATCATATGCACTAAGTTTGTAACAAATGAAACCAGTACAAAAACCACAGAGAGACTACAGTGTTTTAACAACGCTAGAGAATGAACAGGAACATACGCAGTGACTTGGATGTTTTAACGCAATTAGAGAATGCACAACGGGAACAGATGTTGAGGTGATAATGTAACATTGATGAAAAATGTTCGACGGGGAAATATTTAAACTATTCCTAACAACTCATAACACCTAAAGAAAACTTTTCAAATCACCCATGACAGAAAACCCCGAAAAGAATCAGATGTTGAACTTGATGCGGATAAAGAATGAATGACCGACAAGATCTGAGCATTTCGTCGTCTTCCGTGTTGTCAAAACTGCCGAAGAAGATGCGGTGTGTGAGGCTCACACGCATACGGTGACACACAAGGCTTAAACAATGACTCTAAAAGAGAGAAATCAAACACAAAATCACAGAACCCATAGATAGATTGATTCTAATACCATGTTGAGAAATAAGACAATTCTATATATTTGGATGCTTAGAATAACAAGAGATGTATCTTTATATAAATATAGAATCTAAATATACTAATAATCATTAGGATTACATAATCATATCTCTATGATTATAATTTTAACAATATCTTAGAGATTCTAACAGGAGGCAATAATGCTTAAAAAAAAAAAATACAGGCAAGGCTGACGCGGATACACCAAAAATTGATTAGACCTACCTCTAAGATTTATTTCTAAAAGGAAAATACATCTCTGTAATGGAGTTGACAAAAAGAATATCATGTTGTAATTGGAGAACTGGGAGTTTAAACTGGTTTAATGATTTTTCTAAATGTGATGTCGATAAACCCATAGCGATATAGAATAGCATATCAAGATATATATTTTGGGGTCATTAAACAACCTATCAAGCAACCGCCAATGATCTCCAATTTTGGCATCAACATCATCAATTTCTTTTTCAAGCTTTTGGAGCATAGCATCTACCTGAAATTTGAAAAATAAACTAAAAGTCACACCAAGATACACATTGCATAGGTTAAATCCCAGAAGCAGATAGCTAATAAATTGACAACAGAATGACAACGATTGGAGTTATCATAACCATAAGATTATCTGAAAGTATTACCCTGTTTATAAGTGCGGAAGAAACCTTGTCATCAACATCCTTCTCAACATCTTGGTCGGGGTCCTCCCTGGCAGCTCTGTATGCCTTTCTAGCTTCTTCTTCACCTTCCTTACCTTCTTTTTCTACCATACTGTTATAAAGTTCTATCTGGAAAGGATCATAGTAACAGACAAATGAAAAGACATAAATATTTCACATAAAATGAGAAGGAATAGCAATAAAACTTCAAAGTTTTCTTTTGTGATTTCCAACTACTTTCAGTGACTATCTAGGACAATGTCAACAAGCGAGAATCACAATCAACATTTGCATCTATCACTAGCAGTATAATGCAGTATATAAAAGAAATTACTATTAGTGAACTTTTAAATTATATCACGCTCAACATTTTGAATAAAAAATGAACTTTCAATTAAATAAATACCATTTACTAAAGGAATTTAGATATTAATTGAATAAATTCACACTTTGTATATTCAAATTTATCTCCTGTACCTCTTTGTTGACAAGTCTCAGGAACTCTTCACGTTCCCGGCTGACAGACTGAAATAAGCAGCAGAAAAAGCAAGTCAAGAGTCCGAGTAGATACAACCAAATGTGAAATATGACACATAACAATTAACAAGTAATCTGATAAACGTTCTTGATCCTTACAGATGCAGAAGCTAAGACAGCCAATGCACGACTGAGCTCGCAAAGCTGCTCATGTTTCTCCAATGTTTTTGCTTTTACTTGTTCTTGTGCTTCTTTAGCTGTTGGATCAGTCATTTCTTCCAACGCAACATCCTTTCGACTGCTAACAGATTCCTTCATCTTGGCCTGCTCTTCTTCCTCTTCCTCTTCCTCCTCCTAAAAATCAGTTTAATTAATAAATTGCAAAATATTTCCCACAGTTATGAACAGAAAAATAAACACGTAATATTTACATCAAAAGTTCTAATTCTAGTATTTATCATAGTTCAACTGTACATGGAAAATACAAGTTAATTTAGAATCTAAACTATCAAAACACCACCACCTACTGCCTTTGCTACCAGCCCAGCATTTCCACAGTCCAGAAAGAAATGGCTAAGTAGCAAGGCATTGATACTTATCAACATATAGTCACTGCTTTGCACTTTTGATACACAGAGATTTACTTGATGATTCAGTATGTAACGGCAAAATAATTTTTTTTGCAGAATGAGTTTTTGTCAGTGTTTAGGTTTTCCTCCAAGGGGGGAAATGGTCACAGAAAATTGAGACAGATCATATACAGGATAATCCAGATCAGGGAACAGGCCCAGATGAGGGACCTCACAAGAACAAGATATGTCACCTCTGGGAATAATCCCTCCCAAGTCCCATCCAACAATTTCAAATCCATAAATTCAATTCTAAATCATACAATGAATTTTGTGGTAATTAACAAATTTCATAACTGAACAGTGAAGCATAAGTTCAATGACCATTATTAAATGCAGGATAATCCAGATCTGGAAACATGCCTCAGATTGAGGGACCTCACAAGAATAAGATATGCCAAAACATCTATTCATAATATTACGCTATGGACAAATCAATCTTACCTGTGGGAATAATCCCTCCCAAGTCCCATCCAACAATTTCAAATCCATAAATTCAATTCGAAATCATACAATGAATTTTGTGATAATTAACACATTTCATAACCGAGAAAACAGTGAAGCATAAGTTCAATATCCATGATTAAATGCATCAATATATATTTTTTATTTTGACAACAAAGAGAATTTATTAACAAAAGGAATGCTTCAATAGAATGTCAACAAAAAGAACTGAAGCATTTATCGTGTGAATCATAGGAAACTAGAGTTATAACATTAAAGAAACACCAGTCCCAAGACCAAACAATGAGCCCTGAAATGGGCAGAAGCAACATTTTCCACCCAATAGATTGCAAATGCAACAAAAGCATCAATAAAATAACCTTGATTAGTTCTTCCTGCATTTCTAGGAACTCCAACTTCCTTCTCCTTTCTGAAACAGAATCTTCAGATGGCAAGGCTGTAACCCCAACTGTATCCACAACCTCATCTGGAAGGGAGGAGAGTGTAGCTTGAACAGCTTCCTCTGGCCTAATCTTTCCAGACACAGAGAACGCTCTACAGAAATTACAAAAAACATAAAAACATAAACATGGTCTTATTTCTGAAAACAGAAATTAACAGGTGAAGCTTTAAGTTACCTAGAAAGAATCAAAAGAGAAGATGGTACAGAGTGATTGAGAGACAAATCCAACCAATCACGCAACTGCAAAGAAAATAATTATTTGAAGGCCATGATAATGGAAGTTTTACAGTAACTTTTACATAGAGAACAATGTAATAAACCTTGAAGAAACTAGAGTCACCAGCTAATTTAGAAATTCCAGAACTCATAATAAAGATAGGTCCAATACACAACTTGTAAATGAAATTCTGATGGGTTTTTGTTGATTAGAATTTAGAAAACTGTTTTCATCCACTTCAGCACCTAATGCCATTAGTATTTAGATTAAAGATCATGTTGAATATCAAAAGTTTGGAGTAAAAGATATCATAATCCAGTAACTACAAAAATTGGTCTGATATAATTTTGTTCTTGATTGCAGTAAGGCTGCGTACATCAAGGACCTTCCGCAGGCCCTGCTAGCAGCAGGAGACTTATGCTGTTACCCATTGGCTTATATTGAGTTCAGCCAGTTGGCTTGTTATCTTTGACTCAATTAAAAGAAAAGAAAAGTGGCTCATGGATTATGAAAAGCAAGGAAGAGTAGACTTGTGGATGCACCATGAATGGAGACAAGTAAGTCTAAGAATTTTTGATAAAGCTTCTCATTAGTCTGATAAACATAACATGATTGAGCATTCACCTGTTGCCGCATTTCCTCCACTGAAAGTAATCCTAGTAAGCCTCGATCTCTGCAGGCTTGACGAAGCTCTGCTTCTGAAAGAGACTCCACTCCCTCAGCTTGAATCATCTTATCATCATTCTTTATCCTGCCAAACCCAACAACATGAGTTTGCACTGTGCAAGCATTTAATTGTTCACTTAAAATTGCATAGAAGTAATTCTACAGAATTTGGAGAACACTTGGCTCCAGAGTTCTAACAATTGGCAATTTTTCAAATCTCCAGAAATTTCAATATATGTAACCTTTTCATAAACCACGAGTAATTAATCTCATAAATAATTCGAATTATTCACAATTTCTGTGCTTAAGTTTTGGCATTGTGAACAAAATGTTCAACATATTACAGGAGAAAACATGATGCAGGAGTTATTGGTCCACACATGACAACAAACAAACATAAAGACTGAAAGAAATTATTAACTACAGGACCTTTACAGAACACGAAAATCTTTACAATTCCGACAAAAGGAGCTTCTCTGTCTTCAAAGCACATATTTTTCCTTGAAAATAGACCAAAGCCCCAAATATATGCCCTTTCGATCGTCTCTAACTACTCTTTCCTTACAAACTCTTGAATTAAAATGTATTATGGAACCCAAAAACAAAATAAAAGAATATCTGTGAAAAATGATGCAATAATTTCGCAAAGCAGATGTCAAAGAGTAGGCTATCTATTTTTCAGGCACTTGATCAGTGCAGTCCCAGTCCACTGTCCACCACAAAAAAAAACTTCTAATTACATAATTAAAATTGAAAGAACGATAAGCCAAACCAAGGGTGGAACAACAGGAAAAAAGTCTTACTCTTGCAGTCTTCTCCGGAGCATATAACGTAAATACGCATCTGTTCCAAATGGGCTGATTCCCATATACTTGCACATATTTACTAACCGAGGCCTGCATTCATCGACCAAAAAGTTACGTTCACCAACTTATTTGTTGGGATACTAACTGAAGCAAAATAGTGAAAACTAACTGGCAGCATGAGCCTAAAAATTGCAGGAATTCTTACAAGCACTAACCTGCTAATGTTATCTAAAGTAAGCTCATCATTAAATAGCTTGGCAAAGGCTAATATTTCTTCATTAGAAACACCGGCACCAGTTCTAACCTGTTCAAATGGCAGAATAAAGCCTCATATAAATTAATGCCAGCATGAGAGCAGGTGATTGAAAGGAAGAGTAAACCACATTTCCTCGTAAGTGAAAGAAAGAATCAATTATCACCTTGTTCATAAAGTCATCAAGATCTTCTGCTGTCTTCTTAGTATCTCCACCTCGTGAGTTTTGAACTTCCTTTGCCATTTCTTTCACGGTGTCTTGAAGAAACCTTGCATATCCTATTCTTGCATTAAGCCTTCTTTTCAATGCCTCCTGAAAGTTAATAATTTGATCTTTCAACTGCATTCTCCTCGGTGAAAGTTTAGTGCAAAATTTAAAAGGATTATTACATAAAAACTAATAAAAGAATGCAAACCTACATGTATTCCTACTTCAAAGTGCTTAAACTGAGGCTACCCATTTAAGAATCGAGACTCTGATGAATGCGAACAACAATAGGAAATATTAATGAGCCACAACAGCTGCGTTTCCAGATAAAATAAGTCTTACACAACAAAGATATTTGTTATAGCAATCAAACACCTGGTAACAATTATTCCAACCATTACCTCTTCTCTCATCTTGTCCTGAAAGGTTGACGGCAACATGTTGGGAAATAATTTCAGGAATACTGGAAGCAAGAACTCCATGAAAGGAACTATAAGAAAAACGACAACTGGAACCAGCCTAAAAATATCAGCTGTTGTCCTTGTAAGTTGTTGCCTCTCCCTTCTAGAAAGACCCTTCCCATTGACAAGTTTCAACAGTAACCTTGAGCTTATCCTAACATCAGCCCAGAGTAATTTTGTACCCAACCAATAGTGCTGCATAGTTGATTTGAATTCATTCTTCCAATGGCGGAGTTTCTTAGCCCAGTCTTCCCTGAAAGATGACATAGAATGTAGAAGTGTTAGAATGTTAATAAAAGTTCAAATCACTCGTAATTACAACTTGAACAGAAAAGTCTGAACCTGCTCATAGAAGCAACAGCTCTCAAAGCGGGACCAATACCCAGCAGTGCAGCCCATACTCTCCGCATCGCAGATTTAGCATTCTTTTGAGTGTCTTGCATCTGCTTAGCTTTTGCTTTTGCTTTTACCGTGCTCAAACCTTCAACTGCTTGGTCACAATCCTCTGGAGAAGCTTCTTTTACCTGTTTAGCAGCGCGTTTCTCATTTCTCTCCATTTCACGCTGACCAGCAGTTGCAGTGGACGTATGACGTACATATTGGGAAAACAGACTAGCATGCAATGGAGAAATATAATTAACCCTTCCAACTCCATACCCAAAATTTGAATTCTGAAAGAAGTTATGTCTGAGAAAATCTACTGTTAAAGGTTTTGATGTTTCATCCTTTGTGACTGGAGATAAACCCCTTTCCTGTCCATGATCAGTACCTTCAGACATATGACTTGAAAATCCAACCAAGCTTGATCGTTGAAGGTAATTAGATGCAGTCGAATGCCCATGCTCAAAACTAGACAATCCCCGAATCAAGCAAGTAGGTTGATTTAGAGAACTGAGGAAGAACCTCTTCCTTCGCAAGATTGCTCTCGAAGTCATTATCAAATTTCTCAACCTCTTTGTAGACAAAATTTGTATTGTATCTCATGCAGTCACCTGATTTCACCAGTCTGCAACAATAGCACAACCTTCATCACTTGCTATTTTCTCCCCAAATCACATAGTTGGCAATCCAATAATATCAGGCAAGGTTACACTAACAAACAAACAAACAAACTTACATATTATAAGGGATTATATTCAGTGGCATCTCAAGCTTCACCACGATTAGCTATCCTCACTAGTTCTTTAATCATTCAATTGAACTTATGGAATTGCGGAACTTTCGATTAATATATGTTTTTCTTCTAAACAAATAACTTATTATCCCCACATGACAAAATCTTAATCAGCCTAAACAGGGAATAAAAAAACCGAGTGTATGTGCCGTGTCCATGCTTAAGTATTGGCATACCCACGTAATACTTAAACTCAGTTAGAATAGAACCAAACATACTCTACGGAAATCATACTAAAATTAACAAGTAACCATAGCCGCCATATAATGATATAAACAATTCAACATCAAAACCTACACATATAGATAGACTTTAATGCAATCAAAATCAATGAAACATCCAATACTGTGAACGATGCAACATTATTTAAAGCAAATATCAAATACCCCCTAATACATAAACATTGAAACCACAATAACAGAAACAAACAAATTGGTTTAGTCACGTCAGTAAGTCAAAACGAAATTGAAAACAAAACATAAAAAGAATGTTGTTTTTACAAATACACACCCTTTAAAATCTTAAACCCGACAGATGGTATCAAATGAATCTTAGAGAGACGGAAGGAGAAAAGCGACTTGAGATATTTTTGCAAGTGAGATTTTAGACACAGGATACTAAGAGAGGTGTATGCCGAATCGAGAAAAAGAGGAGACCCTGGACGTCTCTTGCTTTGACGAATGGGAAATTAAAGCTGGGGTATAAGTGGGGAGAAAAACCGTTCTTATATTATTGGTTTAGGCTCGCACTCATTAAGAATCTATATTGTAAAATTTTTATATTATTTTTTTAAAAAATATAAAAAATTATCAAAATATTAATTATTTTTTCCTTTTCCCTATAAAAATTTTCCAAAAATAAATTCTTAAGACGCTCATTAATATTTCCTTATATTATTATCCAATAACACATATTTCAATTATTTTAATAATATGTCATTTATTAATTGGATGATTATTAAAACTGTCCTTATGTAATTTTTTCTTATGAGTGTGACCCTAACAGAGTTTTCATAAAATCCAATGAATAGCAGATAGTTATTGGAGCGAATTTAATTGAAAAACACTGATTTTTTTTATTATTATCAAAAATCGCTAATTTTTATTAGATTACTCACCGATTTTTAACCTTTTGACCGATTTACATAAATATTCTTTATTTTAGCTCATTTTTCTTTTTCAATTTTATAAATTTTATACATCTTTTGGGCTTTAATTATTTAACATATTTTCATGATTAAAAAATGATTTTTGATGAATTTCAGAAGATAATGAAATAAATCTTTTTTTTAATCATGTAAAGTGTCCATTTTATTTTTCCTCATTAATTTCTAATTAACCATAAATTGATTAAATGATTATTAAAGTGATATACATATATTACATTTTTAATGTGAAAGATAATAAAATAATTTTAGTTTTCAGATCGTTAATAGATTTTTCGGAAGTACGGACTTGCACAGGCATGCGAGGAATAAGAGGTATATACCAGGAGTGCTAAATTCCACAGAGACTCGTGCGAGGACTTAGAGAAGTTGAGGCTGAGGTAGATAAAATTTTCGATTGTCTCAATCTTTTACAAGAAATGTATTCTCTTGATTCGAACTCGATACATCAAATAAGATCATGAGTCATATACCACAAAGTCATGTCCTATGACATATAAACAAAACTTGTAGAGGTTAAATTTTAAAAAATACAAAAATGTTTAAAAATGAAAAATTTTAGTTTTTTAAATTGTTTGCTACTATATTTGCAAATAGTTATATCGTATTTTTGGGTATACAAGGCGGATCCATAAATTTCACTTAGTGAGGGCTAAATTTTTTGTAGCAAAATAATATATAATATATTCATACATATTTGTCTAAATACTATCAAAACATACCATATAAAATTAAAATAAACTTTTTATATCAATAACCAAAAAAAAAAAATATTATAATTATTCTCAGGTTTTGATATTTTGAAAGCCTTGCACCAAATTTTCGCTATTCAATTGATTAAAACTATTATCTTCAATGTAGCAAACTAAAGTATTGTTTAATCATTCATCATCCACCCGATTACGTAATCAATTTTTAATAATACTCACAGCAGAGATTGCCCTCTCTCAACTGTGCTGCAGTGAAATAGACATAGAGAACAGGAAATTGAAAAAGAATGGCCAAAAGGGCATAGAGAGAAGCTTTTGTCACTTTTTTAAATGACCCAACACTAATATGGTACTGAGATCACATGCTGCAGAACAAGTTGTAAATTTGATTTTGCACTTTTATAACCAAATTTGATTTTCAATTCAGGCCCAGTGGGCTATGGCCCTCACTGGGCCTGATTTGAATCCGCCCCTGATCCAATATTCTACCCCTAAGAAATTATCAAGGGGAAAAAAATAGCTCCATAAACTTAATGAATGTGAATATTAGTGATATCTAAATATTGGTGGATACATCGAAATCATCCATGATGGGTCAATCCGAATCCAGTCATATCATCATATGATAATTCCAAAAGAAGTTATTTGATGATTTTATCACATGCATGCGTGAAAATTTCTTATACAACCACCATCTTTTGGCTTCATATAAAAGGATATGAAATATGATAATGAGAAGGATGATGATAGTTATCAAAACCACAAAAAAAGTTACGAATTCTCGTATAAATGAGGTACAACCATGGCATGATTTCATGTTTTTGATTCATTTTGTATGTAGTCAAATACTAAATTAGTAACACATTATAGGTTTGGTGTTTTTAGATTTTTAATAAATCTCCCACAAACTTTGACATGAAATTATTCCATGAATGCTAGAGGTGTTTTCTCACACCAAAAAAATAGGAATTTCATTTAGAAAGAACATTTCATGTAAACAATAAGGTATCGACATCACATGATTTCATATAAAAATAAACAAAGTTAACTGAGATTTAAAGGCCAATAGATCTCATGAAAAATACATTATACGTGTATTATAAAATATCAGAAAAATGATACTGGCCTTAGATTTAGGGCCCAATCCATAAATCAAGGACATAATTAATATATGAAAGCCTATAAATATAGAGTAATTCATACACTAATTAGATATATTTGATCGGTTATTCAACATCGCTCACTATAAATAAATAAATAAATATATATATATATATATATATATACCCCCTAAATCTCTATGCAGCTTTCTCTTTTTCTTTGGTCTTATATCAGCATCACCTAAATTCAAACGTTGAAGTGGTACAAGCCCCCGTGCTCAAATTTTATAACTTAATTTTGTAACCTTTTAATGTGATTATCAAAATATTCCACTCTTTACATCTCCACCGGAGGGAACAAATGTACGGGCTGGCCTAAACCGAGTTCATGCAAGATTGAAGAAGTTTGGGCTTAGACCCACAAATTAGGCCCACTATAATTTTTAAGCCCACAGTCCTATAGCCTTTTTAACCTGTTAATCTCAGTAGTACTAGTGGCACCCCTCTATTAATCTCAAGAAAAACCCCTTTTTAAGCCCACAAAATGGACCCCTGTAAATCTGCAATCGAGAATAATGATATGTTTGGATTGATATAATGGGATGGAAGAAAGTGTTAATGGATAAAAATTAGTATATCAAAAAATTAGTTATGAATCATGAAAATGAAATGAGTGGCTCAAATCGAGGGTTGGCAATAGATTATAACTTAAAAAATAATATTATTTGTGAGATAAATTTATTATTTGAAAATTAAAATATTTATCTTTTTTATTTATAAAATCTAAAATGATATAATTAAATTTAAAACATATCTAATTACATTTCATTCAATTACTTTTTATTTACCGAATAAAATTTTTGAAATATTATATTATAAACATATCTCATTTTTTCACTAACAAAGTGATGGTACATTATCTTTATTTCATTATGTTATATTCCATTATATTTGATTGCATTCCATTATTGTTATAATTTGAGAAGAAAATGTATATTAAAATTTGCTTGAATTTAAAACTATTATGAGAGACATTTATATAGACATTATACAACTACCATATTAAATACACTACACAACTACCATACATATTAATTGCTTAGATGAATATAATCTAACTTCCTCCCTCAAACTCGAGATGGTAGTGAGGAAACCAAATTGAGTTTGGAAACGAGAGTTGTGTAACGGCCATTAAGAAAAGACTTGATGAAAATATCAATTATTTGATTATCGGAACGTATATACACTTGTTTGGAGACAATACAAATGAGATAAGACCTGTTTGGAGACAGAACAATGAGATAAGACCTGTTTGGAGACATAGACAATGAGATATTCAGAGATCGAAACTCATACGTCTGATACCATGTTAGAATTTGTGAGGAAAATGTGTATTAATATTTGATTGAGTTTAGAACTATAATGAGATGCCTTTTATATGTATTATACAACTATTATATTATATACACAATTATAGAACTATCGTATTAAATACACAACCGTCATATTAAATACACAACTACTATATATATTAATTGTTTGATTGAATATCATCTAATAATTATAAATCATTTTAAACATAGCCTGAAAAAAAAAAAAAAAATGGCCAAACTAAGGAAGGAATCATATTGTATGCTTATTTTATCATGAAATATAAGCAAATAAACAAACTCTTAAATTGTCAGTAAATAAATTATAACAAAAGAAGCCACTATGACAGTACAAGAAGGCAACCTTTACGCCACTGGGGCTCTGGGACTCTTGTCTCCAATCTCAAAAATTGAGATTTGGGAGTAGATTTCTCTTCGATTATTTGAATGGGAGTAGATATTTTTGGTTAGGGCTTGTCTCTTAGTAGACATAGATATCTGGATGTGCGATAATTGTATGTATTTAATATATCAGTAGATTAAAAAAAAAAAAAAAAAAAGAGAGAGAGAGAGAGGAGAGAAGGCAACCTTTACATGAATTTCAGATTTTAAACCACGAATAAAGTGCAACAAAAACAATCATTTAAAAAATAAAATAAAATAAAATAAAAAATGAAAAACAACCCTTTCAGCATGCGCCAGAAGTAAGAGAAACATCAAACGACTGACATGTGACTGTTATTTTTTAAAACCAAAAAAAAAAATGAATTTATAGGTTTGTAGTAATAGATAAACGAAAAATTAATCTACAATCGCATATAATTATAAAATTTTAGATTTTTCTGATAAAATAGAAGAAACTAAAAAATTACAAAAGTTTTTATGACTTTTTTTAAAAAAAAATTAGAGTAGAAACTTTATATCTTTATATCTAGTCTAAGTATACTGATCAGACTTTATATAATAAACTTAATAAAAATGGACCATAATATTTTAATGATAAATATAGAAAGTTAATATAAAAAATTAAACAAATAGTCGAAGATATACAAATCAATAGCTTTACCAATAGATAGTTATTATAAAATTATACAAACAGATACTAGTAATTTAGGATGTGGGTGATTACTTTTACAAAAATCATCAAAAGATTGTCCGAGGTGAAAAAGAAATAGCCATATATTCAACCGATAAATCATATAATCCAATCTAGAATAATTAATTCATTAAATTATTTTCATCTATATATACAAAACCTTTCACTATAGATTGGAAAAAATATAAATGTTCAGTGTCTACATTAGATTTTATATTTCTAAAGTAAGTTGCTAATTAATGATGTGTCTAACTTATATTTAGGATCTAATCATGTTACAAAATGTTGTCTAACAAGGTTATTCTACTATATTATCTGTTGGGACTTTTGATCATAATTTTAAATTATCGATGGGATTAAGCCGAGGCTGATAAGATTACACAATCAAACCAATCAAATGGAGAAAATCAAGGAATCTAAATCTTTCATATTATGACATTTATCTAGTAGTTAATACCTTCCTATCTTTGTAATCTCCTTCCAACTTTAAATTTCAAATATTTTGTATATGTAGTGCAAAATGCCATTGTGAATAATAAGGAAAATATATTTCTTCAAACCTATCATCTCTAAAACTTCTACATGGTATCAGAGCCCAGATCCATTCTCTAATTTTTTTTTTTCCAAACACCTCTTACCGACCATTGATCCACTGCTTCAATGGCCACCGACGGTACCCAAAATGTCATTCCCAACAACCAAGAACCTACAAAACCCTTGATCATAGTTGCCATCCACAACTCCATCAAACTCACATCAACCAATTACCTCTCCTGGAAAACCCAAATTGAAGCCATTCTCATCGGCTATGATTTACAACACCACATAGATGCAAATCATCCCACCCCTCTCGGAACATCACCCGTAATGGAGAAACTTCACCAAATCCCGAATATCACACCTGGCTACGCCAAGACAAACTCATCTTTGCAGCTCTGGTCGGCACCCTATCACCATCTCTAGTTCCTCTTATCACCCAATCTCCCAACACCTCTGAAGCCTGGCGAACTCTCGCCAACACCTATGCACGACCTTCTCGTGGTCACATCAAACAACTCAAGGATCATCTCAAACACATCACCAAAGGTACTAAAACCATTACCGAATACATGCAATCCATCAAAGCCACAACCGATCAACTAGCAGCCCTAGGAAAACCTCTTGACCATGAAGATCTAATTGAGAAAGTACTTGATGGACTTGACGATAACTACCAGTCCATCATCGACTCTGTCAATGGCCGTGATTCCCCTATTCTCTTTGATGAACTCCATGAAAAACTCATCAACAAGGAGTTATCTCTCCACAACAGGACCAGCTCCCATTCCCACCCGGCTTCCGCACATCCCACCAATGTTCGCACCTACAACCGACCTCATCCTAACAACACTGCCCAGACCGGTCGGTTTGCACCCACCACCAACCCCCAACTCCCCAGAAACTCTACCACAAACACCAGAACCGACCGACCTCCTCCTCGACCCTTTCTTGGTCGGTGCCAATGGTGCCGCAACCAAGGCCATGTGGTCTCTCAATGCCCTCTCTTCCGCCAAAACTTCCCAGGTGCGCAACCCCCAACCAGGCCGACCAACTCGCCCAGCCCTCGCCCGACCAATCCCTGGCAATATCAAGCAAATGTTACCACCCACCCTTCAACCAACCCTGCCTGGCTTCTCGACAGTGGAGCCTCACATCATGTCACTACTGATCTCAACAACCTCGCTCTCCACCACCCTTATGACGGCACGGATGAAATAATGATTGGTGACGGCACTGCACTCCCCATTTCCCACCATGGTTCTACCTCTCTTAATACTTTAACTAACTCTTTTACATTATCCAATGTGTTATATGTTCCCCATATGAAACGTAATCTCATCTCCATTTCTCAATTTTGCAAGTCCAACAACACTTCCATTGAGTTCTTACCATCCTCTTTTCATGTGAAGGATCTTCGCACGGGGGCAATTCTGTTACAAGGTCGGACTAACGATGGTGTATACGAATGGCCGACCTCCCCCACTCAGTCGCTTCCAATCGCCTTTTCAAGTGTCAGCACCTCTGTACCTGAGTGGCATCATCGGCTCGGGCATCCCTCGTCGTCCATCTTTAAACGCATCCTGTCTTCATTTATTTCTGCTGTTTCTATTTCCTCTCTTTCAAATTTTCATTGTAATGCTTGCCAGTGCAATAAAAGTCACAAATTACCGTTCTCTTCCTCTACTCTCACTACATCTGCACCTCTTGAAGTTATATATACAGATTTATGGACTTCCCCGGTCTACTCCTTCGATAACTTCAAATACTACATAATCTTTATCGACCATTTCACCAAATACATATGGCTCTTTCCCATAAAACGAAAATCTGACACCCGTGATGTCTTTGTGCGCTTCAAGGCACTAGTCGAAAAATTCTTCCAACGCCCTATCATTACACTATACTCTGACAATGGGGGGAATACCAAGCCCTCTCTTCCTTCTTAACATTCCATGGGGTCTCTCATCTCACTTCCCCTCCTCATACTCCTGAACACAATGGGTACTCTGAACGTCGTCATCGACATATCGTCGAGACAGGTCTTTCTCTTCTTACTCACTCCTCCATGCCTCTCTCATATTGGCCCTTTGCACTCTCCACTGCTGTCTATCTCATAAATCGCCTGCCTACACCAACCTTAAACCACCACTCTCCTTATCTCAAACTCTTCGGTCATTTACCGAACTACTCGAAACTTCGCAGCTTTGGCTGTCTCTGCTACCCTTGGCTCCGTCCTTACACAGCTCACAAACTCGAGTCTCGGTCCTCTCCCTGTGTCTTCGTCGGATATTCTCTCACTCAGCGGGCTTATCTATGTCTCGAGCCGTCCACCAATCGGCTTTACACCTCTCGACATGTCCGCTTCGTTGAGACACTTTTTCCTTTTGCCACTCTCCTTTGTCCACTTCTCGTGCCACTCCTCACACCATATCTGAATGGTGTTCCATGACCTTACCGGTACTGGAGTCACCTTTGCAGAATACCGACCCTGCACCCCCACATAATTCCGCACCACTCAGTCCCCATATCCGACACACCTCCATCTCACATTACCATCACTTCTCAAACCCCAACCGACCACATCGGTCCTGTCGGACATAACCAATCCAGGGCATCCTCATCTATTACCAATCAAACCAATCCTGACCGACCACATACACGGCCTGAATTACCACACCTAGCCAATCACTCAAACCTCAACCGAACCCATGCGCATCCAAGTCAACCACCCCTCGCCGACAACCCACGTTCCAACCGACCTCATACAACCAGCCCGATCACAACCCAACCCAACTACACAGCCCACGACCCTCCACCTGCTCAATCCCGACCACCAACGAACACCGACCAGACCAACACATACCGACCACTTGACCACTCAACTACAACATCCGTGACCGACCACCAAAAAATACCGACCCCACACATGACCCTCACTCAACCATACCCACCGAGCCCGACCACACTACCAACGAACAACTACTTGAACCCTCAACTTCACCACCCATACCCAACCACCCCATAACCGACCACCCACATGCACCCTCCATCTTACCCGTGTCATTGTCACACGTTCCAAAAACAACCTCCACAAACCAATACAAAAACTTAACCTCCACGCCCAGCTTCAACAACCTAATCTCGAACCCAACACCATTACCCAAGCCCTCAAGGACCCTAAGTGGCGCCATGCTCTGTCAGAGGAGTACAATGCTCTTCTTCACAATGGGACATGGGAACTAGTGCCACCCTGTCCCGACCAAAACCTGGTCGGCTGTAAGTGGATCTTTCGCACCAAATTTAATCCTAATGGTTCTATTGACAGGTACAAAGCTCGATTAGTTGCCAAAGGATTCCATCAACGTCCTGGCGTGGATTATTATGAAACCTTCAGCCCGGTTATCAAGCCGACCACTGTTCGCATTATTCTCAGTCTTGCGGTCAGCAGAGGATGGTCTCTCCGACAACTTGACATCAACAATGCCTTTCTCCAAGGCACTCTCACTGAAGATGTTTATATGTCACAACCTCCAGGCTTCATTGATCAAGATCATCCTAATCACGTCTGTAAACTTCGCAAAGCCATCTACGGCCTCAAACAAGCCCCTCGAGCATGGTATCATGAACTGCGACAGTTTCTTCTCCAGTCCGGCTTCACCAACTCACAGGCCGACACCTCACTGTTCATCTTCTCCAACAGCCACACCACACTTTATCTCTTAGTCTACGTCGACGACATTATCATTACTGGAAATGATGCTGCAGCTGTCCGACGATTCATTGACCAACTCTCACAGCGCTTCTCTCTCAAAGACCTTGGCCAGCTAGCTTATTTCCTTGGGGTGGAGGTTATTAACCACAACAGTAATCTTTTCCTAAGCCAACGCAAGTACATTGCCGATCTTCTAACAAGAACCCACATGATGGACGCCAAGCCAGCCCCAACACCTCTCCCAACAAACCCGACACTTACATTAACAACTGGATCTCCTTTACCTGATCCGACCGAGTACAGAAATGTTGTCGGCAGCCTCCAGTATCTTTCCCTCACACGACCAGATATTGCTTACACAGTAAATAAACTTTCTCAGTTTATGCATCAACCGACCACTGAACATTGGCTTGCAGTCAAGCGTCTACTACGATATCTCTGTGGCACTCTGGACCATGGCATATTTCTCCGCCGCAACTCCCCTCTCTCACTCCATGCCTTTTCCGACGCTGATTGGGCTGGTAATAAAGATGACTTCACCTCCACTGGTGCTTACATAGTGTATCTGGGTCACAATCCTATTTCCTGGAGCTCCAAGAAACAGCGCACGGTTGCACGCTCGTCCACCGAGGCAGAGTACCGATCAGTAGCCTCCACTGCCGCCGAACTCAGATGGATTTGTGCTCTCCTCACTGAGCTGGGGGTCACCCTCTCTCTCCAACCAGTAATCTACTGTGACAATGTTGGGGCGACCAATTTATGCTCCAATCCTGTTTTTCACTCACGCATGAAACACGTAGCACTTGACTACCACTTCATCCGAGAACAAGTTCAAGATGGTCTACTCCGGGTCTCACACATCTCGGGAACCGATCAACTAGCAGATGCCCTTACCAAACCACTTGCTCGGTCACCCTTCAACACACTCAAGTCCAAGATCGGACTCTCTCCCCGACCGTCCATCTTACGGGGGCATGATAAGATTACACAATCAAACCAATCAAATGGAGAAAATCAAGGAATCTAAATCTTTCATATTATGACATTTATCTAGTAGTTAATACCTTCCTATCTTTGTAATCTCCTTCCAACTTTAAATTTCAAATATTTTGTATATGTAGTGGAAAATGCCATTGTGAATAATAAGGAAAATATATTTCTTCAAAACTATCATCTCTAAAACTTCTACAGAGGCAGTCAAAATTTCATTTCATGGATGCGGTAATTGATGGGTTGACAACAGTTTCCTATTCGAACAATAATTTAAGGTTATCTTGATCTGAAAATTGGAGAAGATCGGGATAAAAAAATATCCCGAATTTTTAACCGGATGAGATTTTAAAGGACGGGGATAAGAAGATATGATTTTTTTTTTATCCCACGTTAAAAAATAACAGGAGGAATAGATACGATTTTCTCTTCCCTAACATGTAGTTATATAAGAGACAATACGAGATTGATACATCCCGTCCCATTGTGAACCCCATATATACACCTCGCACCTCTTCCCATTGCGCGTCCTTATGTATACACATCTTCAAAATTGGAGTCTGGCGTAGAAAAGTTTCTACATATTAAGCGTAATTATAAGATGTCTCATTAAAATATGACATTCAGGAAATATACAAATTGAATGGACATGTCTCTTATAGTGAAATTATATAATCATTTACAGTGAAAAGATATATTAGAGGGTTATAACTTTTAAATGATTACATCCTTAAATTAAATATATATTTTCAAAGACATCCACCCATGTTTATAAATAGTCTTTATTGAGTTATCATTCAATCATTTAATTTTTTGTTTGTCTTTAGGCATATTAGAAAGTATAAGCTCTATATAATAGAGATAGTTGCTACTATTTTTCCTAATTCGTGTTATTAATTCAATGAGTACCCTTGAATCAACAAGTCACTAATATTTCGGAGAGAACGTTGGCCGCAAGATCCGGAGTGCACTGATGCGAGATTAGTAAATTTTTAAGAATAGATACAAACTTCACTTGGTGTAATTTTTTCTTTCATCTAACATATTATAAATAATTTACATATTTGTCTAATTCATCTAATCTATATAGTATGTACATGCATGATAATTATTATCGATTATTATTTCTTTACGAATTTGTACGATTAAGTGAATAATAACACATCCCGCCAACATGTGGTTTGAGATTTATTTTGCAATTTTATGGGTTTTATCAAATGTATATCCGTATTTTGAACATTGTCATCCCTACCCTTTCAGGAGATGAGAAAAGAAGAAACTGTTTAGGGTGTAACGAGGTATTTCCAACTGTGGATTAACCAAGGTTAAAAACGTAAATACAACATACATGGGTTTTATAATAAATTTTAAGGAGTTGTTAAGCACCGCTCTAAAATGTTCATTTCATTTATGAACTTGTGGGCCTAACGGGCTTGGCCCATTATGCCCTTATGACCTTAGTTCAACAAGCCCAGTGATACATGCCAATTTTCTATTAACATGGTAAAATAAACATTTTGAAAGTCACACCCTACACACACACACACACAACCGAACCCAACCGGCCGATTCCCGGTTCCACAAGTGTGGAACCGGAACCGTAAATCGAACCGGAACCGAACCGGTCGATTCCGGTTCGGTTACGGTTCCCCTTCCATTTTTTTATATTTTAATAATAAATTTTAAAAAATAGAATTTTTTTTTTTTTTTTTTTACTTCCGGTTCCAATAGGAACCTTACGGTTCTGGAACCGTTTGGTTCCAGCGGTTCCAACTGATTCGGTCAGGGTAAGAACCCTAACCAAACCGGTCAGGTTCCGGAACCGGAATCGGACCTTGGCCGGGTCTACACATACTCAAAAGGAATATGTGTGAATTTTGTAGTTAAACAGGCTTTGCTTGTTGAATTTTTTAGTAATTAAAGCTATAATTAAATGACTCCATGTGCCTTAAATATAATTTTAATAATAATAATATTATTATTATCATTTAAATATTGATCATCTTTATACTATTGGTGGATATATATAACCCTCAAGGGGGCGTGACTATATTGACTATTTTAATTTTCTTAGCATGCCAAATTTGATTATTTTTATATTATTAAGGATTCAACATCTTATTGCACATTTATTTATATTTTTTTATTGTATCATGTGGTTGAACAACAACTATAGACTATAGTACTATTGTCATTTTCTATACCCACAGGAAACAAAGAATATGATATTGGATCGCTTCGGTTTCGTCGATATTACACTCAACTATCATATATTATTTTGTTATGTATGCATCAAGAAAAATGTAAATTGATTTTTTTTTTTAAAATATGTTACATAAAATACTACTCTCGCAATAATTTGAGAAAGATTCCAACCTTTAACCACCAAAATAATTGAGAATGTGTCAATTATCAACTACTACATCAATGAATGGGTTTCACAGCCTTAAGGAGTGTGACTTGATGTCAAATAATTTAAAATTTGATTATTAGATAATGAGTTTGAGTTCATGAGATGTATTTCTTATAAAAATTTGGGACAATTAAAGATTTCACCTTCCCCGTTTGAGCTCAAGTCAAATAATTTAACGACGAAATTTTCCACGTTTAAAAAAAATAGTGATTTTCATAAAATATGACATGTCACTTACCTAGCAACAAAATTTATACTTTCATAGATTAAAGCCGGAAAAGTTTAATGGATATGTTTTCCAAAATAAAATAACTAAGAGAGCTTGTTTGGTATGATATCATCAAAATAAAAAATCTTTGTAATTGTAATATCATCAATACATAATCATTTAAGGCAACTTTAGGTTGGTTTGAAAATGGTGCAAGATTACAAATAAACTTTAGGTGAATCAGTATTCTTTTGTTGATAATTTGAGCAAGAATTTTACTATAAATATGGAGCTCATTTGTGAGCTCAATTGATCCAAAAAACATAAAGCTTTAAGTGAATAAAGCTTTGAGAATATAGAGAAAGTGAATTTTTTTGTAAAGTTTGTAAACACTTTGTAAAGTCTATTCAAGTATAAATAAAATCGTTTTTCCTCATAAATACTATTCAATGATCAGAGAATCGCGGCAAGTGGTATCAATAGTTTTGGTTATACATTAGAGTCGTAAAACCGAAGAACGAAACTCGGTTAGGAAAATTTGGGTTTCGGGAAAGTTATCGAAAATCAGTTTTGAGCATACCATCAACATGTTCACACAGAAGAGCACAATGATATTTTCCAACGATCAAACCGACGTATAGAAACGCGCATGCAGGAGGAAGCTGCCCACACGCACCTGTTGGAGGTTGAAGACGACCACTTCAGCATACAGTCAGCACCACATTATCGCATAGTCAGCATACAGTCAGTGACACATCATCAGCCATGTCATCAGACATGCCCATCTGCGATGTCAGCATACCTGATAAATTTTATTGAGCCCCCTGAAGTCTTTGAAATTTATATTTTTACTCATGAAAAATTAAAAATTGACAAATCGGCCCATGAGTCAGTTTTGATCCAACGAAGTGTCAAATCCATCATTTTCCACTATTCCGGATGCAACGATGACCTCCGATTTGTGAAAATAAGCCCTGATTTTCTCATATTTTCATTTTAAGCTTAAACTTAAAATGAAAATGGAAGATACCTCTTTTGGTACGATGATCAAGCTGACAACAATCAATTACTCCCTATGGAGGCATTGGATGATAGATTATTTACACTGCAAATATCTGTTCGATATTATCGAGGTGAATGGAGTGAGATCATAATATGTTAAAGAGTATGGCTTTAATAAACTCAATAATAGAACTCTGGGTCAAATTAGGCAATGGATCAGCCACAATATCTTCCATCACGTAGCACATGACACAAATACTTACGAAATATGGATAATTTGGAAGACATATTCCAGACTAATACAACTTGGAATAAAACACTATTAATGAGGCGGTTGGTGAATTTGAAGCTACATAATGGAACTTCCATTGCAGAACATACCAATGAGTTCCAGAGCCTGGTGAATCAGTTGTTCGCAGTAGACATGCAACTGGGAGATGAAGTAAAAGCCCTCATGCTACTCAGTTATCTTCCTGATAGTTGGGAGACATTTGTAATTACTCTCAGCAATTCCGCTTCATGAGGCAAACTCACCGTGCCTATGGTAAAAAAATACTATGTCGAATGAATAGCCCTGGAGAAAATATATTGGCTCATAACAGATAGAAGCCTGCATCACAGAGACTCGAGAAAGACATAGAGGGAGAGAAATATGGAGAGGCAAAAGCACAACTAAAGGTAGACCATCAAATGGAATGATGTCTACTTATAAGTGCTACCATCGTACCATAGAAGACCATTTAAAGAAGAATTGTCGAAAAATACAACGAGAGCATGACCAAGGCAATCACCAACCAAAGAATAACGAAGGAGAAATATTAGTCGTTTTCCAAGCAGATGTAGCCATATGCTCCATGTATGAAGGAACATGCCTTCACATTGCAACCCAATGTATTGAGTGTGTGCTATATACATACCACATCACTCCTCACAAAGATTTCTTCACAACATACAAAGCATGAGACTTTAGTTCAGTGAAGATGATAAATATCACTTCCTCTGGGATAGTAAGAATGAGTGATATTCAGTTGCGGACAAATATCGAGTGTACATTAACCTTGAAGAATGTCCTATATATTCTTGAATTTCGGCTAAATGTACTCTCAGGGATAGTCCTTGACAACCCCAACCGAACCAGTTGGAACCGTAGGGTTCCAACATGAACTCTCCCAACGACTACTAGCCGTTGAGGGAAAGGGGCATGAAGCTGTTTGGCTCCTCTGCCCCTAAATAAGAAAAGGTCTAACGACCATTAAAAAAATTATAATATATAATTCCTAATATACCCATAATAATGGTAATAAAACGTTAATATTTAGAGGCATTTTCGGTATCAAACAAATTCTAAAATTCTAAAAATAGAGGTCATTTTTCATTATTTCAACACACCAATTTCTCAACTCTCTCAATTCCTACAATTCTCTAATTCTCAATTAGTTATTATCATTCTCAATTTTCTTATTCTTCTTACTTATTTCTTAAACAAAAAATAACAAGCTCATCTGAGAATATAATGTCAAATATGTCAACCCAAGAGAGCAAACCTAATGTCGATTCACAATCACGAAGAAGATAAGTTAAGACTCGTTCCTCATATGTTTTCAAAATTCATTTTCATTTAGACCAAGATGATGAAAGTTTAAGAGCAGTTTGCAACCATTGTGGAGTTTCATATAAATTTTCTGGTGGATACGGCAATATGATCAAGCACCTAGAAAGACATCATCCGGTTGAACTTGGACTTGATACGACGCAAACTCAATGGCCAGGTACGTATAATCTAGTAGATGTACGAGTGCTGTAGATTTATTTAAATATTCTGATGCAAAAAATAGAGAAGAATTTGCGAAATTAACTTATATGACACATCTTTCTTTAAGCTTTGGTGAAAAACTTCATTTTACTAATTACATGCATAATGCTTTAAATCCTGCGACATGTAGAATGACTCAAAACACAACAAAACGTCATATTTTTAAATTATACAAAGATGATAAAATTATTTTAATGAAATATTTAAAGATATTAAAAGTCGTATTTCTATATGTTATGATATTTGGAGTGACCACTGATGAATACACTCATACATGAGTGTGACTTGTTATTGGATTAATGCATCATTTACCATGCAAAAATGACTTATTGCATTTAGAGTTTTTTGATGACCAACAAACTGCACAAAATATTTATAGAATGATGAAGGTAATTTTTAATGAATATTGTTTAGTAGATAAAATTTTAACAATTGGATTTGATAATGCATATGTAAATACTGCATTCATCAATGATTTAAAAGAAATATGTCAACCAAATTTAGGGGTCGATTTTTTCATATTCGTTGCACATGTCATGTCTTTAACTTATGTATTCAAGATGGTTCGTAAAAATTATCACCTTTCATTGATCCTATTAATACGACACTTAATTGTATTTGGTCATATTGGTATTAAACCGATTAAATTTTCAAGAGATGTTCCAACACGTTGGAATTCAACTTATTTTCTTTTTATGTCAAGCATTACAATACAAATATACATTATGTAGTTTTTTTCTTAACATGTTCAAAATATCATATTTTTTCCTAGTCAATGGGATATTAGTGAAAAAATTTAGAATTTTAAAAGTTTTTAATGATGCTACTTTAATTTTTAGCGGAGTTTATTATCCTACTGAAAATTTATTTCTTCTTGAAAGTTTGAATATCGTTGGTACTCTCGATGAACATCTTAAAAGTAACGATCCTAATGATATTGTTTTGTTAGAAGTCATTACTGTTATAGAGGTAAAATGATTGAATTATTTTAGAGAAATTCCTTTACTTTATTTTATTACTGCTGTTTTTGATCATATATTTAATTAGAAGGTTTGAATAGTGCTTTACAAGCTTACTATGGTTATTTATGAATATTAGATGAAATTGATATTACCAGAATAATAGTGAGATTGAGAAATGATTTAATTGAGTTATTTAATGATTATATTGTAAGATATAACTTAGGAACATTAGGTGAATCTAGTAGTAGCGAACCAGTAATTCAAACAAGACTTAGCGCAGAGAATCGTTGGTTATTGCAACGAAATAAAAAAATAGGGAGATAACAACTAATAATCCCGAATAGATAATTATTTATCTACAAATTTTACGTTTCCTACTGAAAGTTTGGTTAGTAAAAATTTTAAAATCCTTAAATGGTGGAACCGATATCAATATATATATATATATATATATATATATATATATATATATATATATATATATAATATATATATTGTTTTATCAATTATTGCTAAAGAGATATTGACAGTACTTATTTCCACCGTTACGGTTGAACAAGTCTTCAACTTGGGAGGTAATATATTGGAAGCTTGACGATCTTCATTACATCCAAGCACTCTAGAAGCAACAACTTGTGTGGATGATTGGACTCGAGCTGATCTGAGATAACAAGAAGATGCCCCAGATGATTTTGAAGACTTGTTCGATAATGCATCTGCAACAACAAGTGCGAGCGGAACCGGAGCTGAAGGATCAACTGATAATGATGATTGATAATTACAAAATTGTAAATTTCTAAATGGGAAATATCTTCAAATTGTAATGGAACTACGTGAGCTTTGATTCCTCTCACCCCTGGAGGATATGTAGGCAACTTAAATTTTTTAAAATTTAAGTTCAAGCTCTTTAATTTAATAATTTTATTTATTTATTAAATTAATCTAATTTATTTTAAATTATTTTCAAATTTTTTATATAATTAAAAAAAAGGTTTGAACCGGAACCGGAACTTTCCGGTTCGGTTTTGGTTCGGTTTACGGTTCTGGTTCCACACTTGTGGAACCGGGAACCGGCCTGTTCGGTTTCGTTTTGAACCGGAACCGAACTGCCGTCCAGGTCTAAACAGGGCTATGACAGCCACTTCAGAAATGGCACATCACTCGAGGACATACTTATGACACACTATATAAAACTCATGTGAAGATTTATGTAGACAGCCTCAGTATAGGTGAAAAATAAGCTTTTCAAAATCTGTGGAACCAGAGACTCTGTCACATGAGTGAGAGGGGGTTGTCTACCCTGACCAAGAATGAGACTACCAAGAATACTACACTAGGTCATTGCAACCACTATTTGTTTGGTAAGAAACACATAGTCTCGTTTAAATTCTCCTCAAATAGTATATCAGAGTTGTTCAGTCTGGTGCACTCTGATGTTTGTGGTCTATTGGAGGTTGATTCACTAGGCGATAACAAGTATTTTTTTGACTTTCATTAATGATGCTTATCAGAAATTCTGGGTGTATTTCCTGAAGACAAATGATCAGGTTCTAAATCAGTTCAAGTTATTTCACGCTATGGTAGAGCGTGAAATATGTAAGAAGCTGAAGTACTTCTGCATAGACGATGGAGGCGAATACAATTTTGGGGAGTTCGATGTTTACTGTAGGAGACACGACATTCGACATGAGAGAGCCGTTCTACACACCTCACAATATAATGATGTAGTTGAAAGAATGAACCGCACCATTACGGAGAAAGTTATAAACATGATCAGTATGGATAAACTGCCAAAGCCATTCTATGGAGAAGCTGTTCGTACCGCCTGCTATCTGATCAACAGACCACCATATGTACCGTTGAATTTTGAGATTCCGAATAAAATGTGATCTGGTAAGAATCTCTCATACTCTCACTTTATAGTATTCGACTGTTTAGTCATTGTACATGTATCCAAAGAGCTCAGGCAGAAGCTCGATGCAAGGACTACTCCATGTATATTCCTAGGTTATTGAGATAAATAATTTGGATACATACTATGGGATCCGAAGGAAAAGATGGTCATCAAAAGCCAATATATAGAGTTTCTTGAAGACCAGGCCATTGAAGATATTGAAAAACCCCAAGATGTCTTCCAATTCTAATGACGACAAAAATTGAGACCCATCACCAACATAATTGACCACTGATGATTGGAAAATATATTAATATTTTCCGCTTTTTTACTTAATATTTTGTTTAGTTTCTCAAGTTTGATGAATGTTTTGATATGTTTTAGTTTATTTTACAGATAAAATAATATTGGGACTCAATGAAATCATTTAGGAAGAAATGTGGGTCAAATAAGGGCAAATATGTAACATACTGCCTAGGCTAGGATGCTACCGGCAGGAGACAAGCTAACCTTACCTCCATAAGCCTCTTATTCTAACAAAATTTCGGCATGATGTATTTATAACATCATGCAACCTGGCTTATAGCCAGCACCATGAGACAACCTGCTCAATCAAATTCAACAAACATGCAACACCACTAGGCCTCAGGCCTGATCTCAAAGAACAAATGTAAATGCTTGGCCTCCGGCCAGAACTCAAAATTTTAAACTATGCTATTACATTACTTATACAAATGCAATTGCTAATACTAAACAATGAATCGTGATGACCCAACTCGACCCATGACTCAAAACACTCTTGACTGCAATTGGGGTGGTCCGCTGTCTTCAAAGACTTCTCCAAATTTCTGCTACTGACCTGCAAGACTACAAATGAAATGGTGTGAGTCATATTGACTCAGTAAGTAATCATGCTCCTAACTACAGCATAAACACAAAATAACTTATATTTTCGTTCATTAAATTTCTTAAGTTATCTTTCACTGTAATCATGTAATTACATTCCCTCATTCATTCTCAAACTGTCTATTTCTTAATCTTTTCACAAACCTGTCACTTAGCTGATCATCAGGTGCTACTCTTATTTGCTACATACTTTACCAAACATCTGAATACTATAGGTAATTATATATATATAAGGTTTCTATGTCACCAATGTATAAGACTTATCATGCTTTTTCTGCGCTACACTGATTCTTACTTACTTTCTATACTCTTTACTAATATGGTTCAAATATTTATTATAACTTTCTCTTTTCATTATCTTGAAATATCATCAAATCGGACTATTAAATTCTTAATTCTGTTAATTACCTAATCCACTATCACTATTCATGATTACATGCATATGCTACCATTTCATCATGAACTAGCATCCTTACAGTATATTCTTTCTAAGTAAGCAAGCAACTTATACAATCATCCTCGATATACATGCATTAAAATAAGATCATGCTACTCTGTACTCGTATCTTACAAAATGCTGACTCTATATGAATATGCGACGCACAAAATTAACCATATACTCACGAATACGAAATCATATAATCATGCATTAATACCATCTATATGTATCTCAAATGACCTCTCGGAGGTGTAATCTATATGCTTATCTTGTGACATATGCATTACTCAATATGCCATACACTTTTATAACTATTACTTTTAACCCTTTTCTGAAAAACTCACATATAAAAGTACTAATGCTTTCATGCATGGTATCAACTATATGCATCACAGATGAAATTGCTTGACTACATTAAGTATATGCACGACTTGTAAATCTACTACACTTAACGTACTAAGTTTTTAGAAAATATTTTCTGAAAATCCTTATGAAAGCTCTTTGCTGAAAACTTTATCTCACTCTTTCTTTCTAAAAAAGCTCTTTCGGAAAACTGTAACTGGAAACTGAAAATGGTGTTTGAAACTGTAATATGTATTTGAAAACTGAAACTGTATCTCAAAATTGTAAACTATTACTGAAAACTGTAACTGTAACTTTCGCTGAGTTCTGTATCTCTGAAAACTATTTTCTGAAAAATCTGATATTTCAAAACTTCTTTCTGAAAACTGGTATCTGAGTGTCTGTAGAAAAACTGGCGCATGGAGGCGTTACGTCTCGCCGTCCCCCCATACGCCCTAGAGTCAGATATGTAAACCCATGACATTGGGGCGTTACGTATCGCCGTCCCCCAAAGCATGCCATACTTGCCCTGAAACTGGTGGTCTTGGGGCGTTACGTCTCGCCATCC